>PVLA01006636.1:0-120012 GCA_004027455.1 Hydrochoerus hydrochaeris | reverse complement strand
ATGGTCATCTATTTTACACACTCAAACATACACGCAGTTATATCCCTTAGAGCACTTGCTTTTCCTCTCTTTTTTACAATAGCAATTACACATTTTGGTTTTATTACACTTGCAGTTCTTATTTACTTTTTACACTAGAGGCACAATATGATGTTTATAAATATGATTCTTATTTATTTCACTAATGAGGATAGTCTCAGGTTGTCTCCATTTGCCTATGAAGGCCTCAAGATCATCCTTTTTTATAGCTGAGTAATATTCCATTGTATAAAAATGCCACATCTTTTTCATCCACTCTGCAGTTGATGGGCATCTTGGTTGTTTCCAGGATTTAGCTATCACAAATTGTGCAGCTATGAATATGGGTGCACATATATCACTGTGATATGAACTTTTCAGTTCTTTGGGGAAAATACCCAGGAGGGGGATAGCTGGATTGAAAGGAACTTCCAATCCTAGTCTTCTGAGAATTCTCCATATGGATTTCCATAATGGTTTCGCCAGTCTACATTCCCACCAACAGTGGAGCAGTGTTCCTTTTTCCCTGCAGCCTCGCCAACATTTATCAGTTGATTTCTTGATGGCAGCTATTCTTTCCGGGGTAAGGTGGAATCTCAATGCTGTTTTAATTTGGATTTCTCGAATGACCAGTGATGGTGAATATTTCTTCATGTATTTATTTGCCATTTGTATATCTTTCTCTGCGAACTGTGTGTTCATCTCAGATGCCCATTTTTGGAGAGGGTCTTTGAATTTGGGGGGGCTTGATGTTTTTCAATTCTTTATATATTCTGGACACAAGTCCTTTGTCTGAGGGGTTGCTGGTTAAAATTTTTTCCCACTCTGTGGGTTTTCTTTTCACTCTGTCGGTGATTTCCTTTGACATGCAGAAACTTTTCAATTTCCCATTTGTTGATTCTTTGAAGTGTTTCCCGTGCAGGTTGCGTTTGGTTCATGAATTCTCTGCCTATCCCTATGTCTCCAAGACTTCTACCTACCTTGTCTTCCAGTAGATTTAGTGTTTCTGTTTTAATATTGAGATCATTTTGATCCATTTGGACTTCAGTTTTGTGCATGGTGATATGCATGGGTCTAGCTTCAGTCTTTGACATGTAGAGAGCCAATTTTTCCAACACTGTTTATTAAAGAGACTGTCCTCCTTCCAGTGTACATATTTAGCCCCTTTGTCAAATATCAGGTGGCTGAGTGTGTTTGTAGTTGTACTTGCATCTTCTAATCTGTTCCATTGATCCTCAGGTCTATTTCTTTGCCAGTACCAAGCTGATTTTATCACTGTGGCTTTATAGTACTGTTTCAAGTCAGGAATTGAGATGCCTCCTGCCTTGCTTTTGTTACCTAGAATTGCCTTTGCTATTCTAGGTTTCTTCTGTTTCCAAATGGATTTTAATAGTGTGCTCTCTAGATCTGTGAGGTATGTCAATGGTATTTTGATTGGGATTGTGTTAAATCTGTATAACAGTTTTGGGTGTGTGGCCATTTTCACACTGTTGGTTCTTCCTAACCAAGAGCAAGGAATGTCCTTCCATTTTCTAATATCCTCTTTAATCTCCTTTTTTCAGTATAGTATAATTTTCAGCATATAGGTCTTTTACTTTTTTAGTTAGGTTGATTCGTAAGTATTTCATTTTTTTTAGATGTTATTGTAAAGTGCGATATTTCCATAATTTCTCTCTCAGTGAGATTTTGTTTGTGTACAGGAATGCTATTGATTTTTGAGCATTGACTTTGTATCCAGCTACACTACTGAACTGGTTTATTATCTCTAGCAGTCTTTTAATGGAGTTTTTGGGGTCTTCTATATAGAGTATCATGTCATCTGCAAATAGTGATAATTTAACCTCTTCCTTTCCTATCTTTACTCCTTTTATTTCTCTCTCTTGTCTGATTGCCCTGGATAGTGTTTCCAGAGCTATATTGAAAAGGAGTGGTGAGAGTGGACATCCTTGTCTTGTTCCTGATTTTAAAGTGAAAGCTTTCAGTTTTTGTCTATTTAGTATAATGTTGGCTGTTGGTTTGTCATAGATGGCCTTTATAAGGTTAAGGTAGACACCATGTATTCCGAGTTTCTGAAGGGTTTTTATCATGAACATGTGTTGGACTTTGTCGAAAGGTTTTTCTGCATCTATTGAGATGACCATGTGGTTTTTGTTTTTGGCTCTGTTGATGTGGTGTATTACATTTATTGATTTGTGTATGTTAAACCATCCCTGCATTCCTGGAATGAACCCCTCTTGGTCATGATGTATAATCTTCTTGATGATTTTCTGCATTCTATTTGCCAGCATTTTGTTGAGAATCTTTGTATCAATGTTCATTAGCGAGCTTGGCCTATAGTTCTCTTTTTTGGTTGCGTCTTTCTCTGGTTTTGGTATCAGAATAATACTTGCCTCCAGGAATGATTTAGGGAGGATTGCTTTTTTCTCAATTTCATTGAAGAGTTTAAGGAGTACTGGTATCGAATCTTCTCTAAATTTCTTGTAGAATTCAGCTGTGAATCCATCAGGACCTGGACTTTTCTTTGTTGGTAAGTTTTTAATTACATTTTCAATTTCAATGGCTGATATTGGGTTGTTCAAAATTGCTATATCTTCTTGGTTGAGCTTTGGTAGTTCATATGTTTCTAGAAATCTGTCCATTTCCTCTGTGTTTTCCACTCTATGTGAGTAGAGATTTTCAAAGTAGGTATTCATGATCTTTTGAATTTCCATGGGATCTGTAGTAATTTCTCCCTTTTCACTTCTTGTTGCATGAATTTTGGTTTTTTCTTTCTTTCTCTTGGTAAGGTTATCTAGGAGTTTGTCAATTTTGTTTATTCTCTCAAAAAAACAGCTTTTCGATTCATTAAGTCTTTGTATTTTTTTAGTTTCAATTGCATTGATTTCTGTTCTAATCTTTACAATTTCCTCTCTTCTATGAGCTTTGGGTTTAGCTTGCTCTTCTTTTTCTAGATGCTTGAGATGGAGCATTAGGTTGTTTTTTTGTGCTCATTCTGTTTTCTTGCTATGACAATTTATTCTATATATTTCCCTCTTAAGACTGCTTTCATTGCATCCCACAGTATACAGTATGTTGTTACTATATTTTCATTGAATTGTAAGTATTGTTTTATTTCTTTCTTAATTTCATCTGTAGCCCACCTGTTGTTCAAAAGGCTGTTATTTAAATTCCATGTATTTATGCAGGTTTTATAATTTCTTTTGCCATTGATTTCCAATTTCAGTGCACTATGGTCAGATACTATGCATGGTATGATTTCAATACCTTTGCATTTACTTAAGAATGTTTTATGGGATAATATATGGTCTATTTTGGAGAATGTCCCATGTGGAGCTGAGAAGAATGTGTATTCTGATGTGGTTGGGTGGAACACTCTGTAAACATCTACTAAGTCCAATTGCTCACAGGTATGATTCAGTTCTGCTATTTCTTTGCTGACTTTTTGTCTAGATGATCTATCTCTTTGTGACAATGAGCTGTTAAGATCTCCTGTTATAATTGTGTTCTTGTGTATTTGGTTTTCCATGTCCATTAGTATCTGTCTTATATAGTTGGGTGTTCCTGTATTTGGTGCATATATATTTATAGTTGTTAGTTCTTCCTCTTGAATTTTTCCAGTAACAAGTATGTAGTGACTTTCTCTATCTCTTTTAATCATTTTAGGCTTGAAGTTCATGTTGTCTGCAAATAAAATAGCTAGCCCTGCTTTTTTCTGGGTTCCTGTTGCATGGAATACTGCTTTCCATCCTTTGACTTTTAATCTATGAGTTTCCTTTTGGGTCAGATGTGTTTCTTGTATACAGCATATTTGGGGTCCTATTTCTTGATCCATTCTGTTAATCTATTTCTTTTTATAGGTGAATTGAGGCCATTGATATTTATGGATATCACTGATGTGTACTGGCTCAACTTTGCCATGTTATGTTCCAGTTGTTTCTTTCTGCTTTTCATATTATTTAATTGCTTATCCTAACTTGATGTTTCTTTCTGTTGTTGTTTTGGGGATTATAGTCATTTTTATCTCTGTCTAGTATGTCCTTCAGTACTCTTTCTAGGGTTGGTTTGGTGGCCATGAATTTCTTCAGTTGTTGTTTGTCATGGAAGTATCTTGTTTCTCCATTAAATTTGAATGAAAGTTTTGCTGGGTACATCAGTCTGGGTTGAAGATTGTTTTTTTTGGGGGGCTTGAAATACCTCACTCCAAGATCTTCTTGACTTGAGGGTTTGTTCTGAAAAGTCTGTCGTGACTCTAATGGTGAGTTGTGCCTTTTCTCTGACAGCTTTTAATATTCTGTTTTTATGCTGTATGTCTGAGATCTTAATTATTATGTGTCTGGGTGTGGGTTTATGTAGATTGTCACTGTTTGGTGTTCTATATGCCTCACTTATCTGCATATTAGATTCTTTCTCCATGTTTGGGAAATTTTCTGCTATTATTTATGTAAATATTTTATGTATGTCATTTGCCTGGACTCCGGTATCTTCACTAATGCCCATTATTCTTATATTGTTGCTCTTGGCATCATCATGAAGCTTCTGGATTTCATTTCATGCTGCTTTGTTATTTTTAAAAGTTCTATCCTTTCCTGATCACTAAATATGTTCCTGTCCTCAAGGTCTGAAATCCTATCCTCAGCTTCCTTTAGGCGGTTTTGCATGCTTTCAATAGAATTTTTTGTTTCTTAGATGTCTCTTTGAGTTTGTTTCATGAATTCTGCTTGTTTTCTATATTGTTCATTCAAAGTTTCAATCAGTTTCCCATGCTCATGTACTTTTTTCTCTAGTTCTTCTTAGGTGCATTCAACAACTCCTTTACTAAAGTTGTTATTTCTATGTTTACATGGGAGACTACTTCTAATTTGATTTCCTCTATAGCCTGATGCAGTTGTTTTTTTATTTCACTCGCCATCTTTTCAGAGATTCCTGGTGTGTTACTTTTGGGGTCCTCTATTTCAATGTCTCCTATACTTGCTTCTGGTGAACTATATGTTTGAGACTGCATTTTGCTTTTTTGTTTTGTCATTTTCACTCTGCCTGGTGTTTTCTATGTGTAGGAGGGGATCACACACACTCTTTTCATACACACCGAAGTCTTACAGTTAGTTAGAGGGGGTTTTACTATTGGCCCTATTCATCCCCTGTATACCTCTATTTTAGGGGTATACTCACCACTTTGATACAGTCAATCCAGTGTAGTCCAAAGTTTACCACCTGGGAGCAAAGTTCCAAATTTTCTCACACTAACTGGATACCGCTGAGATCTTCTGATGTTCCAGGTAGGAAGGCGGGACCATCTGTAACAGTTCAGGGCAGTTTTCAGTCTTAGGCAGGCTTCTGAGATGTTCCCGGTGGCAGGGAAGGCCCACACGTGAGATTCCGGCTACCCTACCCCTGAGGCAGGCTTGCGCTGAGTTCCAGGTGGCAGGCCAGGCCCTCAGTAGAGCTTCTGGGCAGCTTACCCCTGATGCAGGCTTCCGCTCAGTTCCTGGTGGCAGGGAGGGCCCACGGTGGAGGTTCTGGGCAGCTTACCCCTGATGCCCGCTTCCACTAAGTTCCCAGTGGCAGGGCGGGCCCACGGTGGAGGTTCCGGGCAGCCTACGCCTGATGCAGGCTACCGCTCTAAAATTTTTTTTTATTTTATTTTAAAGAGAATAAAACAAAAGAGGACAGGTCTAAGCAGATCAAAACAGAACAATGTAAGCAACACAGCACTTCACAACAATACAATTGGATATTAACAGTAGGTATCATAATGTCTCTTTCTTTGAAATAGTTGAGCTTAGCTTTACACACAATAGTGTCAAACATGACAAAATACAATAAAACCACTCAAGAGAATGAAAGTATTGCAAGGCATTCTGAACCAAATAACCAAAGATGGACAATGACTACTATATTATCTCATTTTCCATAAAAAATTTGTGTATACTATCATACGTATTAAAATCCAATAAGACACAATGTGATACAACCAATGGTAACAGAAAAACAAGAGCATGGTAGGACTTCAGGGCAAGATGATATCAAATAACAATGGCTGCCATATTGTCTTTTCTTCAAAGTAACTATTCATAATATCACATATATTAAGAGCAAACAAAACAGAATAAAACCATTCCAACCAATGAATGAAAACATAAGACTTCAAAGCAATATAATGGTGAACCATAATTACTATAAAATCTTATGTACTCTTACCATTTCTTACACTAGGGAGACTATAAAATATTTATTCATATGAGTTTGATTTATTTAACTTATGGGTATGGATTCAAGTTGAATTCATCTATTTATAAATATCTCAATGTGATCATTCTTTACAGCTGAGTAGTACTCCATTGTAGAAAAGTACCACATCTTTTTTATTCATTCCTCGGTTGATGGGTACTTAGATTGTTTCCAAGATCTGGCTATTACAAATTATGCCGCTATAACCATGAGTGCACATATGTCACTGTGGTAAGATGTTTTTAGCTCTTCTGGGAATATGCCTAAGAGTGGAATAGCTGGGTCAAATGGGACATCCAACCCCAAATTTTTGAGGAATCTCCAGATTGACCTCCACAGCGGTTTCACCAGTCTATACTCCCATGAACAGTACAGAAGAGTTCCTTTTTCCCCACAGTCTCTCCAGCATTTATTGTTGGTAGTTTGTTGATCCTGGCCATTCTTTCTGGAGTGAGATGGAATCTCAGTGTGGTTTTAATTTGCATTTCTCTAATGACCAATGATGTTGAACATTTTTTCATGTATTTATTTGCCATTCGTTTATCTTTATCTGAGAACTGTGTGTTCATCTCAGATGCCCATTTTTGGATTGGGTCTTTGAATTTTGGGGATCTGATTTTTTAAAATTCTTTATAAGTTCTAGACAGAAGTCCTTTGTCTGAGGGACAGTTCACTAAGATTTTTTCCAAGTTTGTGGGTTTTCTTTTCACTCTGCTGGAGATTTCTTTGGACATGCAGACACTCTTTAATAAGATGTGATTCCAGTTATTGATTCTGGGAAGTATTTCCCATGCAGTTTGGTTCTTGTTCATGAATTCTCTACCTACCCCTATGCCTTCAAGATTTTTACCTACTTTGTCTTTCAACAAATTTAGTGTTTCTGTTTTAATATTTAGATCTTTGATCCACTTAGATTTCAGTTTAATACATGGTGATAGGCACGGGTCTAATTTTAGTTTTTGGCATATGGAAAGCCAGTTTTTCCAGCATGATTTATTAAAGAGACTATCGTTCTTCCAGTGAACATGCTTGGCCCCTTTATCAAAGATAAGGTGGCTGAGTGTGTTCGTAGTTGTATCTTCTAGTCTATTCCATTGATCTTCAGGTCGATTTTTATTCCAATACCATGTTGATTTTATTATGGTAGCTTTGTAGTTTAACTTCAAGTCAGGGATTGTGATGCCTCCTGCCTTGGCTTTGCTGCTTAGAATTGCCTTTGCTATTCTAGGTCTCTTCTGGTTCCAGATGAATTTTAGGAGTGATTTCTCTAGATGTATGAGGTATGTTATTGGTATTTTCGTTGAGATTGCATTGAATCTGTATAACAATTTTGGGAGAATGGCGATTTTCACAATATTTATTCTTCCTATCCATGAACAAGGGATGTCTTTACATTTACTGAGGTCCTCTTCAATTTCTTTTGTCATGGTATTATAATTTTCCCTGTACAACTCTTTTACATCTTTCATTGGATTAATTCCTAAGTATTTAATTTTTTTGGATGCTAGTGTGAAGGGTGTGGCTTCTCTTATTTCTCTCTTGGTGGTCTTGTTGTTAGTGTATAAGAATGCTATTGATTTTAGAGTATTGACTTTGTATCCAGCTATATTGCTGAATTTATTTATTATATCTAGGAGTCTTTCAATGGAGGTTTGGGGGTCTTCTATGTAGTGTATCATGTCATATGCAAGTAATGATAATTTAACTTCTTTTCCTATCTTTGCTCCTTTTATTTCTCTCTCTTGTCTATTTGCTCTGGTTAGTTTTTCCAGTACTATGTTGAATAGGAGCGGTGATAAGGGACATCCTTGTCTTGTGCCTGATTTCAAGATAAAGGCTTTCAGTTTTTGGCCATTTAATATGATAATGGCTGTTGGTTTGTCGTAGATGGCCTTTATCATATTGAGGTAAAGACCATCTAGTCCAATTCTCTGTAAGGTTCTTATCATGAATAAGTGTTGGACCTTATCAAAAGCTTTTCCTGCATCTATAGAAATGAACATGTGATTCTTACTTTTGGCTCTATTGATATGGTGGATTGCATTTATTGATTTACGTATGTTGAACCATCTCTGCATCCCTGGGATGAATCCCACTTGGTCATGGTGTATAATCTTCTTGCTGATTTGCTGCATCCTGTTTGCCAATATTTTATTGAGAATTTTTGCATCTATGTTCATTAGGGTGATTAGCCTGTAGGTCTCTTTTTTGGTTGGGTTTTTCTCAGGTTTTAGTACTAGGGTAATATTTGCTTCCAGGAATAAGTTAGTGAGAATTGCTTCCCTTCTGATTTCATTGAAGAGTTTCAGGAGTGTCAGCATTAAATCTTTGAATTTCTTGTAGAGTTTCACATGAATCCATCTGGGCCTGGGCTCTTCTTTGTTGGTAGGGACTTTGTTACATTTTCAATTTCATTAATAGAAATTGGGTTATTCAGCAGTTTTACATCTTCTTGATCCAGATTTGGTGGTTCATATGTTTCTAGGAATCTGTCCATTTCTTCTGTGTTATTGAACCTATGAGAGTAGAGGTTTTTGAAATAGATGTTGATGATCTTCTGTATTTCCACAGGGTTGGTAGTGATTTCACCTTTTTCATTCTGTATTGTGTGAATTTGAGTCTTTTCTTTCCTTTTTAAAATTAGGTTGGCTAGGGGCTTATCAATTTTATTTATTCTTTCAAAGAACCAACTTTTTGATTCATTGATTCTTTGTATTGCATTAATTTCTGCTCTGATCTTTATAATTTCCTCATTTATTTTGGCTTTGGGCTTGGCTTGCTCTTCTTTTTCTAGATGTTTGAGGTATAATATCAGGTTGCTTATTTGTGTTCATTCTGTTTTCCTAATGTGGGAACTCAGTGCAATATATTTTCCTCTGAGGACCACTTTCATTGCATCCCACAGGTTCTGGTAAGTTGTATTTGTATTTTCGTTTGCCTGTAGATATACATTTCTTCTTTAATTTCCTCTGTGACCCACTGATTGCTCAAGAGTGTATTATTTAATTTCCATGTGTTTGTGGGGTTTTTGCAGTTACTTTTATCATTAATTTCCTGTTTCATGGTACTATGATCTGATAACATGCATGGGATAATTTCAATTCCTTTGCATTTACTTAAATATGTTCTGTGGGTTATTATATGGTCTATTTTAAAGAATGTCCCATGTACTGCTGAGAAGAATGTATATTCTGATGTTGTTGGATGGAACACTCTGTATACATCTATCAAGTCCAGTTTTTCACAGGTGTGATTCAGTTCTGTTATTTCTTTGCTGATTTTCTGTCTAGTTGATCTATCTCTTTGTGTCAATGGTGTGTTAAGGTCTCCTGTTGTAATTGTGTTATTGCCGATTTGATTTTTAATTTCTGTTAATACTTGCTTTGTGTAGCTGGATGCTCTGGAATTTGGTGCATATATACTTAAGATTGTTATCTCTTCCTCTTGTAGTTTTCCCCTAACTAGTATGTAGTGACCTTCTTTATCTCTTTGGACCATTCTTGGTTTGAAGTTCACATGGTCTACAAACAGAACAGCTACCCCCACTTTTTTTTGAGTTCCTGTAGCATGGAGTATTGTTTTCCATCTTTTGACTTTCAGTCTATGAGTTTCCTTTTGGGTTAGATGGGTTTCTTGTAGACAGCATATGGTTGGACTTTGTTTCTTGATCCATTCTGCTAGTTTGTTTCTTTTAATTGGTGAATTGAGGCCATTTACATTAATGGTTATAACTGTCATATATTAGTTTATTGTTGACATGTTATCTTTCTGATGTTGTATCTTAACTTTCCATTCTTTTTAATTATCTGTCTTGCTTAGTGATTTTTTCCTATGGGTATCTAGAATGTCTTTGAGTATTCTTTGTAGGGTTAGTTTGCTGATCATGAAGTTCTTTGGCTGTTATTTGTCATGGAAGTATCTTATTTCTCCATCCATTTTGAAGGACAGTTTTGCAGGGTATATCAGTCTGGGTTGGAAGTCATTTTCCTTTAGGATCTAAAACACTTCACTCCATGCTCTTCTTGACTTCAATGTTTGTGTTGAGATGTCTTCTGTGATTCTGATAGGTTTTCCTTTATAGGTGATCTGTCTTTTCTCTCTAACAGCTTTTAATATTCTGTTCTTATGTTGGATTTCTGGGATGGTGATTATTATATGTCTGGGTGTAGTTTTGTTTTGGTTATGGCTATTTGGAATTCTATATGCTTCACTAATCTCTTTGTCAGTTTCCATACTCATGTTTGGGAAGTTTTCAGCTATTACTTCTGTAAATAGCCTCTTGATATCATTTGTGTTGTCCCCTTCTTTTTCATTTATCCCCATTAATCTTATATGTTTTTCTTTGCATCATCTTGCAGCTGTTGAATTGTTATTTCCTGATTTCTTCTTATTTTTAGAAGATCTTTCCTTTCCTGTTCACTAACTGCAATCTTATCTTCAAGGTCTGAGATTCTATCTTCACTTTCATTGAGGCGGTTATTGCAACTTTCAATAGAGTTTTTGATTTCCTGTATATCTCTTTGAATCTGCTTCATGAATTCTGTTTGTTTCTTAAACTGTTCATTTAGGGATTCTATTATTTTGCTTTGTTCCTCTAATTTTTTAGCTGTGTCTTCATTTGATGCATTCAGTATGTCTTTCACTACTTTTATCATTTCTTCTTTTACCTGGGACATTATTTCTTTTTTTAAATTTTATTTAAAGAGAAAAAAAGCAAAACAGAAAAAGGGGTAGAAACAATACAGAATCTCAGAAAAAAAGCAGTAAGAAATCACTAGTTGATAAATTAATACTGTCTTCTTAGACCTAGTTGTTAAAGTTACAAAATTAAAGCATACAAAGTGTACATTGAAACAGTGAGACTGCAAAGAAGTTCAATGATCCAGTAACAACTTAGCGATATGGTTATCAATCCTACACACTTAAACATACATGCAGCCATATCCTCTAGAGCACTTTCTTTTCTTCTTTTTACTTTTTAAGTCCATTATCTGCTCAGTTATATCCTGTTTCAGGTTGCTCAGTACCTTACTGACTTGTTTTGTTGTTGTTACATACTTTTAATCACCTTATATAATTCTGTTGCCTTGTTTTTGAGTTTCTCCTCATCCATAATCCATGGACCAGCTTTGGTGGAGTTGGAAGATTTTTGGAGGTTTTTTGTTACTTTCTTATTTTTTTTTTTTGAAGGTAGCAAAATACAGCAGAACAAGACAGAACAAACCCATGCGACCACACTGCAATAAAACTACCACAGAACCTCAGAGCAGGTCACCAGGACACAAGTAATGGGCTCAATAGTACAGCCCATTTTGTTCACATTAGCTGTTCTTTGAACCAAGTAGAGGAAAATGGAAGGAAATATTGAACTTTTAAAAACAGAATATTGAATAAAGCAGTACCATTAATCAAAACTGAGCAAAACAGTGTTAAAAATATTTGCCTTCAAAGAGATGGTAGAAGGAAATCCCCCTTACTTGCCACACTGTATACATTCATCCTCCAAAAAGATACTCAGACCTCTGGTGCCTACTTGCTAATGGGGGGCAGGGTGGTGGATCAATGTCTGATTCTTAGCCCTAGCTGCTTACAGGCCAGCCAGCAGACCGCCTTATTTCCCAGTGCCCAAAGTTCCAAAGTTCCAACATGATGCAGAGCTTAGGAGTCGCTGATAGTTCTCGCCCTGGTGTGCCAGTGGTTTGCCAGGCCACCAGCTGCTCACCAGGGTGGTGAGTAGGCCGCCTGTTCTCCAGCGCCCAAAGTTCCAACATGATGCAGAGTTCAGGTATCGCTGATAGTTCCCGCCCTGGTGCACCGGCAACTTGCTAGGCCCCTGGCTGCTTACCAGGGCAGCCAGTAGGCTGTCTGTTCTCCCAGTGCCCAAAGTTCTAACATGATGCAGAGCTTAGGAGTTGCTGATAGTTCTCACCCTGGTGTGCTAGTAGTTTGCCAGGCCACCAGCTGCTCACCAGGGCAGTGAGTATGCCGCCTATTCTCCAGCACCCAAAGTTCCAACATGATGCAGAGGTGGGAGATTATTTCTGATTTGGGTTCCCTCATTAGCTTCCCGTACTTGCTTCTTTATTTCAGTTGATATCATTTCATGCATTTCAGGTGTATGTGTAGTATTTTCTTCTATGTACATGGCTCCTAGGCTTTCTTGGGATGGGCTGGAAGTTTGAGATTACATTTTGGTCTTTCGTTTTGTCATTTTCCTATATTTCCATGTTTCCAGCAATGTTCCAAAGCTTTCCCTGGATGTGTTGGGAATCACCTCCTGCACACTCTGCTACTGGCACTCACGTGGCTCTCGCTCCCCTCATGTGGTGGGCCTGGCTTCCCTGGTTGAAAAAAAGTCACTGGGCATGGTCCACTCAAGCCTATGGAACCTCTGGAGCCTAGTCCAGTGTCCTGAGGGGGCTGGGTGGGCACCCAGCTGCTGGGGATCTATGGTAGCAAACTTTTCTGGGCCTGCCATGGTGAGCTGCAACTCACCTTGTGGAACAGTGCGGGCCTGGCTCCCCTATCAGCAGGCCTGACTCCCCTGGTTGAATGAAGGTCACTGGGTGTGGTCCACTCAAGCCCACAGAACCTCTGGAGCCCAGTCCAATGTCCTATAGGGGCTGGGCAGGCACTGAGCTGCCGGGATCAATGGCCCCAAACTTCTGGGCCTGCCCTGGCAAGCAGCAACGCACCTCGTGGTGCAGCATGGGCGTGGATCCCCTTTTGGGGGGCCTGGCTCCCCTGGTTGAATGAAAATCACTGGGCATGGTCAACTCAAGCTTATGGAACCTCTGGAGCCCAGTCCAGTGTCTTAATGGGGGCTGGGTGGGCACCCAGTTGCCGGGATCAATCAGGCCTTTCAGTTTGATTGGTTTCTCTTCTCCTTATTTTCTTGTTGCCTGTATTTTTCTAGTCATATCCAAAAATTATTGCTAAGATCAATAATTTCCCCTATGTTTTCTTTGAGGAATTTTATAGCTCAAGTTCTTATGTTTAGGCTTTTAATCTAGTTCTGATTGTTTTTATGTTTGGTATAAGGGTCCAGTTTCATTCTTTTATAGGTAGCTATACAGTTCCTCTAGTGCCATTTATTAAAGAGAAGTTTTGACTTGTCTTATTCACATGTTAGATACATGCTACAAATTCAGTATGTGAAAGCACTTCCTCAAGTTTAAATAACTTAAAAGATAGAACTAGCAAATAGTTAAAGAAATAAACAGAGCAGTGCTTCACTAGTTGATGAAACATGAAGTTAGTGAAACTCTTCAGAAGAGAACTGCATTTAGGCAATACTTCACTTTTACCTAAATCTGCTAATATTTAGCGATTTTATAGCATAGTGAATTTGGCTAATGGAAGAGAGATTATGACCTCCAGGATAACAGTCAAGGGGACATGGGTAGAAATACTAGTAGCCCACAGGTATCTTGAGGGCACCCAGAATATGTAGGAAGAAGTGAGTGCATAAAATAGGGCCTGACTCACTTTATAGTTTAAATTAAAATCAACTCTGCCTGGTACCTCACAGTGTGATTTCTCAACATGTGGCCCCAGGACAATTTGCATGCAAATTGTCTATGTGTCCATTAAAAATCTAAGTTCTCATCAGCAGCAGAACACTGGGAACAGAGCCCTCAAAGATGTATTTCAAATAAATAGCCTAAACCAGTGATGGCAAACCTGTTAGAGTTCTCAGTATTATAGCCATCCTGCAACACTGACCTAAACCATTCTTAGGCACTCTTATTTTTGAACCTCTGGACCAAAGAGTAAGCCTAGAGTCTGTAGAAAGTGCAGATGAGAAAGGAATTCACAAACACCATTCATGAGAAGGGTTGCTACCCAGGGCTCTGCACCCTCCTGTCAAAATCTCCTCTATAATTGCCTACACAGCCATTGGGAAGGTTTTGGATGTAGAATTTTTGGAGAATCTCTGGCTTAGGGGTAAACAAAGAAGTAAGGAATTGGGCAATGCCAAATAAATGGGCGGCATGCTGCTCACTGGGACGAACTTGTGCCTAGCCAGCTCCATGCCTCTCTACTCCCCTTCTTGACACCTACAGTCTGGCCATACTGAGCAGATCACATTCTTCAAATAGACCATGTTTTCCCTTGCCTCCATGCTCTTGCACATGCTGTTACCTCTGTCTAGAATGCCTTCTCACAGGGGCTGAATTCTATTTGCCATTGATACCTAAGTGGCACCCCAAATCTCATAGTGTACAGTTCTTTATGGTAGTGATTAGCATATTTTACTGACTTGCTTACCTGTCATTTTCATTAGTCCATGCTTTTTTTCAGTGTTTTGTTCTGTTCCATTCCATTCCACTCCACTCCACTTCATTTCATTCCATCCCATAATTCCATTGCATTTCATTCTACTCCACAGTGCTTGGATTTGAACCTAGGGCTTTGTGCCTGCTGAGAAAATGTTCTACCACAGAGCCACACTCTCATGCCTAGGATCATCTTTATGTCTTCTACTTAACACAAAGATTAATTTATGAAAGCTGGGCCAACAAATGTTATTCAAATCCATAAATGATTTAATGTCTTAGGGTTCCCAAATATATTTCTTAATCTACCTGAATTGTTTCACTTCACCTTGCCTACAGTTCCATTTGTTTTAACATTTAGCTTAAAAAATGAAATCAGGGGCTGGGGATTTAGCTCAGCAGCATAAGCGCTTGCCTTGCAGGCACGCGGTCATGAGTTCGATCCCCGGTACTGACAAAAAAAAAATGAAATCAGTTACCCAATAGTGTGAATAATTTCCATCTCCAGTTGAGAGGGCAACTACATGCAGAGAAGGAGAAAGAGACAAGGGAAATTTTGAAACACAGAAGTTTTGGAGTGAAGTTGATTCTGGGTGGAAGCATGCTGCGACTAGGGGAGGGCTGCATCAGGACCCTGAGCACTAAGAGTTAGAGAAAAGACCAGTGGACAGAGGTTGAAGGGAGATAAGCTGCTAATTTCAAAGTTTTACCTAGAAATGAACCTGTACTCAGGGTCATGGGAAGAAAATATTATTCCTTCTATGGGTGGTCATGGCCTCTTCAGCGCAAAACTCAACTTGGTACCAGTTCTATTGCATGAATGCCTGAAATAGGTGTTGGATGACTGTCCTGAGAATTTGACCACCCTGTGAAAAATGTATGTTTGAAATTCCAGAAAACATTTACAGATCAATTTTTTGGAATCAAATCAACTCAGAAATTTAGCAAGGCCTTGATAGATTCCTCTTGCAAATCAATTTAGTAATGAAAGCAGAATGTATTTGTAAAGACAAAAAGATTAGGAATCTTGAAGCACAACAAGGCATATGTTATGAAAGATAATTATGATTTTGAAGGGTAAGAGAAATGAAAAGAAAAAATTACATGAACATCCTTAAATAAATAAACAGTAACAAAGTGATCATATTTTCTGAATCCAAAAGCAGGCACATAACCTTATAGTTCATACCAGATAAGACCTGGCTCAACCCAATAAATCAGTGATATCACCCATACATAAAGAGAGTGACTCAAATTCTGCCAAGATATAAGCAAGACCGAGTAGACATGAAAACATGGATTCTAGAGCCGGGGATTTAGCTTGGCTTAAGCACCTGCCTGGCAAGTGCAAGGTCATGAGTTCGATCCCCAGTACCGCAAAAAAAAAAAAAAAAAAGAAAACATGGATTCTTCAATGCAAGCCAATCACCAAATTTAAAACTAAGTAGCAAAATATTTAGTAGTCAAGGAAATAAGAGGTATTAATTAATACTGTGGATATGTATCTACTATGTGCCAAGTGCAATAGTGATGTTGGAAAATAGTCCTGTCTAAAGCAAACCTGGTATTTGATCTTACAGAGATGACAGTCCAGTGGAAAGAAAAAGCATTAAAAATGTTCTGAGTGCTAGAAAAGGAAATACCATGCAGTGACAAGCAGAAACACTAAGGACATCCAGGATTTGGAGGCAGATTTATTTTACATTGATGGATACTGATTAGGCTCATTCCCAAAACCTCAGGCCCTGAAGGTTCAGGGGAAGAAGTTTTTATGGGATTACAAAGGGAAAGTACAGAGGTAGAATACATGGTTATCTTTAATTGGTTCTTATCATACTCATTATAATAACCAGCTATGCACCACAGTGACCAGCGATTTCTAGGAGACAGAAGCAACTAGAACTATAACTTAGCTGGGCAACTAAGAAACTGAAGTATACTGGCTGGGGTGGGGGTGGGACATTTTCTGTTACACCAGTTGTGATTGAAGCATGTAGCAAAGGTACTCAATCTAAGCAAAAAGGTTAAATAAAATATCTCTATGGAAAAACAGGCAAAAGAAAAGGCAGAAGACAGAGGTGCAGTGAAGTGATGTACAGGGAGTATACTGCACAAACCAGGTGTCCCTACCCTCTGAAGTAGCCCTGTAGGAGAAGAATAGGATAGACGGTAATGGTGCATGCAAACTCCTGGACTACAAGAGAATCTTAGCAAATTCAGTTAAAGAACTGCAGCACAGAGAGCCGTAAGAAAAATCAAACAGGATAAAATGGGATGAAGTATACAATGATTCATCCAAGGTGGGTTTCTAAGCTCAGGTTAAGGGCCTAAGATTTGATTCTAAGGAGAAAGGAAACCATTTGTGGTTATGAGATTTTTAGTTTAAAAAGAAAACGAGGACTTTCATTTTGAGGGTGAAGACTATTTGTGACTGGGAGTTGGGGAATGGCAAAAGCCATAGTCCTGGTGATAGGAGAGACATGAGATATGGTCAGTCACATGGCTGAGTATTAGGGTTTGGATATTAAGAAAAAATAAAAGTCAAACACATGCAGTATATATGAAGCATTATATATATTTTTATTTCACTTTAAAAGAGAATAAAATGAAATAAAACAAACCAAAACAAAACCAAACAAAGTAGAGCAGAGTAAAACAGTGCAGGATTCTCACAAAAGACAGCAGGAAATCAACAGTGGCTACCATAATATCTCTTGTTTTCTTCAAAATAGTTGTCTATACCTTGTATGCAGCATTATAAAGAAAAGACAAAAAGCTCTAGGTATGCAGAAACATCTTTCTTATCTTTATAATAATCTCAGTTGAGCTCTGAGGCTTTCGCCTCTTCTCCATGGCCCTTAACACACCTTCAGAGCCTGAGAATGTTTAAAGAGTCCAGCACTCACCTAGAGCAAAGCACTCCATATTCTTAAAATATCTGCCATCCAATCAATGACAAATGCCCACGAGGGTCTTCTACTGTAGCTGGGAGCCCCTATGTCTATTATATATGTTGTCAAGCAGTAACATATGGTGAGGTAACATATGGTGAAGATTCTATTCTCACGATCAAAAACTTTCAACCTTTCTCCTGGTTAAAGAAATCCTTCTCCCTTCTTGCACTTGAAGGCAGCTGCGTTATGCCCTTTCACTTTGAAATAGCAAATGTGATCCCTTCAAGCAGTTTTTTTTTTAGAATTCTATAATGGGTTCATGAACTTGGTGGGGACAAAACTTTACAACTTTATTTTCATAGACATCTAGCTGAAACTTAGCTCTTCTTTTCATTATGTGTATGGACAGAAAATTACAAGGTATCAGGAGTATTTACAACTTTGTTCTCAATTAGAATCATAGATATTTTTCTATTCCATTATTGTAGATATAGGATTTATAACATTATTTATAGAATTTATAATGGATCAGGATTTATAATGTCATTTGTTAGATATTATTAATAAAAAAAACCTCACAGTACTTATAATCATACATTTAAAAATATTTTGGCAACTACATCTTAGTATATTTTGTTTCTTTCATAATCTTACACATTTTATTTTATGCATTCAGAAGCACTGTTGTAGTGCCAGAGATGTCTTCCAAGTTTCTGGCTTGAACAACTCGCGTGGAAATTTACTGAGATGAGAGAACTAGAGAAAAGGTAGGTATCAGGTTGTTGTGGATGGCTAGAGATAATATCAGGAGTTTAGAACACAGTGCGATATAATTAGACTGAGTTTGTCTATGAACCCAATAAGTTATATTGAATCACAGAAACTTTATATCATCTTTAATCCAGAACATTAAGCCAAAGCTGAGGTTCTGCTAAAAATATGCCTAATATATCCAGCATTAGCCATGAAAATCTTAGTATTCAGGACAGTATTCTAAAAGTCATTTATGAAGTAGAAGTAAATATTTTCTCTGAAATAGAAGTGATTACCTAACAGAGCTTTTTCTTCTAGCTAAATTTCTGCCAACTAAAACAGTTTAACCATACAGATATCACTTAAAATAATTAGACATTATGGTTCAGAGGAAGCATATATTATAATTCATCTGTGTGTACTTAACTGATAACTTCAACTGTGTAAGTCTTTTGAAAATCTCTGTATGGTCAAAACAATTAAATATATAATACAGCAAATACACATATCTTTCTAATATTTTTATCAAGTTAAAAATACAGAATTCACATTTTGGGGGATTAGAAGTAGTCAAGCACCAGCTCTTTTGTACAGGTTTCATATGTTTGTCTTAAAAGTGCCATACCAGTGCCTTAAATTTTCTGAGAGGATTAAAAGATAATAGGAAGTAGAGAGATAGGTATTTCTCAAATGGAAGGGGGTTCTAGAGATGTAGGAAGGGTAGAGGGAAAGGAGGTAAAAGGGATGAAAAAAGCGATTAAATTGTGCCATGTACATGCACCAACTCCACACATGGAATATAAGCATTATTCATTGCAAACATGTACTAATAAAAAAATGATTTCTGAAATGCAAAAACAATTGAAGACCAAATTCAGGATAGGTAGATATTTTCCTTTCATTTCAGTATAAAATGTTGAGGCTAATGAACATACATATTTGTTTCTATATTTGATCATTTTAAATGGCCTAAAACCATTGACCATTAGACCCCAAAACATGAGACACCTGCTTGAGGAGTTTAAGTAGGTGATCAAGTTATTAACTATTTGAATTCTAGACTATGGACTTTGAGATCAAAGAGATCTTGATTTATTTATTTAATTTTTTAAGATATCATCATAAATGAGATTCTGATAGATACCACATTTAAAGGAAGGTACAAAATTCCTTACTAGCTTCCATAGGATTCTTCTTATGATGTCAAAGTTCTGTTATGGGGTGGGGAGAGGATGAAAGACATATATTTCATTGAGTCATATGAAGATTAAATGAAATTGATACATGGAAAATATTTAACAAACTGTGTAGCACACAGTGAAATTTCAGTATGCAGTAGTGTCTTGGTTACTTTTCTTGTCTCTGAGACAAAATACAAAATACTTGACACCCAAAGTTAGAGGAGTAAAGGATTATTTCAATTCACAATTAGTAGAGATTGTAGTCCATAGCTGGCTAACTCCAAGAAATGATGATATAGTAGAAGAACATCTCAAAGGAGAAATAGTTTATGGCAAGCAAGAGGCCATAAAGAGCAAAAGCAGCAAGCAGTAAGGAACAAGCGACCACAGCAGCCCTCTTTCTGTCACTTTCATTCTGTCCAGACTACCTGTCCTTGGAGGCCCTTGGAGGACTCACACCTAGGGTGGGGCACCCTTAATCCTAGCATCTAACCATGAATCAATTCCAGCATTGCACATTTAATGCCAGCACCACATGCTTTAGATCCAGAGACTTCCAAAAAGCTCCACCTTTGACCACATGAGGCTTTGGGGAGGCATCTAGACACAAGCCATAACAAGTAAATTTTGATATTTCTGTAGACAACCTTCTTATTTTAAAGCTGAAAAAAGTTGCATAGCCAGGCATTCTCACTCTACTTTCCCCTCTTTCCAACTTGCACTGCTGCATAGGGTTTATTGTTGGATAGCCTTTCCAATGCGGCAAACATGAACTCTAGTAGCTCTAGGCTTGCATTGTCCTGATTGCAAATGATCCCAATAAGATGACTGTGCCTTTGTGTAGAAAACAGTAGGTGGTCAGAGGAGTGAATGGATTTACAAAAAGGTGGTTTGCTATTACTTGAAAATAAGGACAAAAGAAACACATACAGGAAAGAATTATAGGTATGAAACTGGATGCATAGTCCAGCAGTATACTACTTTCATGGCATTTGCAAGGCCCAAGGTTTGATCCTTAACACTGTAAAGCAAAACAAAAACAAAAATATAAGCTAATATAGTTTACTTTTGGGAGGCAAAGGAGAAAAAATGTATATATGATGTGATGTTTGAGAGCATGTATATGTAAGCTGAGACTTAGAGTTTGAAGCAGTGAAATAAAGACCACAGAATGATCAGTTCTTAAGGAAAGCAAAAAATAGTCAAAATAGGTAAATTCATGATCATATTTACATTTAAATTCTTTCATCTGATACAATTTTACACAGATTTTTGCTGTTTAATATGGTAATGTCAACTATAACACTATGGATTAGAGAACTTAAATTAGGATTCTTCTAGTTGAGATTATGAGAAATTCATTTCAAACTAACATTTTATAAAATAAAGATAGGAGTTAAGTGTAGGCTTTGGCCTACCTGGAAATCACAAGGTCAAAGTTGGTTGCTATGTTTGGTAAATACAGATGATGAACCCCCCTCCATTTGCAAAGAAAGGCACATGTAAATCCCTGTTGGGGTAGATAAATAGGTTTCAGAAGACTCCAACCTTTTTCATATGCAATGCCTCATATGTAATGGAAAGAGAACAGAAAAAAATGAAAGGAGAAAAAGATATAGTAAAAACTCAAAAGAAACAATAGCAACAGAACCAGATGCACAGAAGATTCGGATAATAAATTATCAGACACCTTTAAGATTTAAAGACGAGTTTTTTAAAAAAATGCTCAAAGTCTGCTCTTTGAAAGACTAATAAATTTGATAAACACTTGGTGAGGTAGCTCAAGAAAAAAGAATCAGAAATAAACACAAAGCTACAGATATTTTGAAGACTATTGTTCTTCAAAGATATAAAAGATTTTATTTTTCCATACATTTGAAAACATAGACAAAATGAGCTAATTCCTCAAAAAAGTACAATTTACCAAAACTGGCACACACTAAAAAATAGAACAGCTAAAATATAACCTTTAAAGTCATACTTAACACTTGTTTTTATATCTGTGAGATAGCATTCCTTATTTTGGTAATGGGATTTTTTCTTTAATATGAGTATATATTACCCCATCTTCATTTTTTCTTTTTGCTTGGTGTTATAAAACTGTGTTTCACTTTGGAAGACTGTACATTGTAGTATCTCATCTATACTTCAAACCTCAGAAGGGAGGATCATATGCCATAATGGAGAAGGTAGAAAGGGAGGAAGGAGGGAGAATTGAAAGGGAGGAGAAAACACATGACTGTTTCATTCAAAAACCAAAGTCACACAGTTTCATTTTTATATTTTTTGGGAGAATGGTCAGGAGAAAATATGTTTGTATTTTATCATTATCTTTTTTGTTTTAATCAAGATTATCACAGGCTATGTGTTCTAGAGGAAATAAATGCATCTTTTTAGTCATGATATTTTCCTCTTCTGACAGTGGCAGGTTTCCAGGGATATACCATGTTTTGCTTCCTTTTTAATATGAATTTGTAACATAATCTTTAGACCTGCCCGTAAAGGCTACAGTACTGTGAGAACCAGGAAGCTCTGATTGGTTGCCTCCATGAATAAAACAACCAGAAAACCCCTAGGTCTCCTTCTACAGATTGGAGAACTCAAATGTTCCCTGCATAACTCTGGATCTTGAAAACTTGTCAACATTCTCTTACCAGGGGCAGGGCGAGGAAACTGCTCTGTAGGTCATAAGTTTTGCCTTATTTTCTCTTCTTGTTGTTGGAGCAAAATACTGAGCACTCACAGCTTAAAGGAGAAGACATTTACTGTATTTTGGCTCACATTTATAGTTCCTGGTCTGGTGGCTCTAAGGCAGAAAGGGCACAGTGGGAGGCTCTGAGAAAAAGAAAAGCTATGTACATCATGGTAGACAGGAAGGAACCAGGCAAGAACATTATACCCTCCAAGGTCCACACCCACAGTGACCCACCTTCAAATAGCGCAGTTAGCTTTGAACTGATCTGTGGCTGAATCCACCATAGTTCCCAGATGCACAGTCACCCTCCAAAAGCCCTCGCTGAACACGAGTCTTTTGAGGACATCCACATTCAAACCATAACAGGTTCCTCCGGTGCTGTGTCCCCTCTGTAGGCATCAAGTTTGAAGCCCCCCAGGCAGGCCTCTGAAGCACACAAATGCACAGGAGAGGCAGTGGGCGCAGGCTCTGAGTGGGTTCTCTTCATTTTGATAAAGTTTACAGAAAAACCTTTACCTGAATAATAACTTAAGTTGTGGTAAAATATTAAATACATTGTTTAAGAATTTCTAATTTAATACTTTAGGAAAACTAGAATGATTTAGCAGAAGAATTAAATACAGTATAAAAGCAATTCTATCTACCTCATTCCTTATTTATTTACCCTTCACTAATATAGAACACCATTAAGGTGTCTTATTTCAGACTTTTAAAGTAAGTATTATTTTTTTAACTTACAATTTGCTCTGCCACTTCTATATTAGTAACTCACATATTTTAAACACTTTCCTAAGTATCCTCCTTGGTTCAGAAGAAGACAACAAATACAAAGGCCAAACTTAGTTTTTTAGTTCTATCAAGAGAAACATCATATAGACCACATTTATGATTTAAATTTTCCTAGTAGACATAAAACAAAGTAAAAATAAACTGGTGAAATTAATTATGATAATATATTTTATTTAATATATCTAAAATATTCTACTTTAACATCTGATCAAAATAAAATATTAGATATTTTCCTTCTTATTAACTCTTCAAAAATCCAGCATGTATTTTACTTTTACAACACGTCTCAATTCAGAATAATCATGTGCCATCTAAGGATGTTTCCGTCAATGATGAAAGCCATGCACCAAATGGCTCTATAAGATTATAATGGAACTAAAAAAATTCTACTATTTGGTGGCATTGATGCTGTCATAAGATCATAGCCAATGGATTATTTACGTGTTTGTGCTGAAGCTACTAGGGTTAATGAAGCTACTGCACTGGCAGTTGTATAACACAACCATGGAATGGCATAATACTTATAATGAAGTAAACAACTACAAAGCTGCTGTGTGTATTTACTGTACTATATTTTTATCATTATTTTAGAGTGTACTCCTACTTGTAATAAAAAATATATGTAACACAGTATTCCATGTTATATCATCAGCTGCCTCGTACGTCTCATGTGAACTCCATGTTTGGATTGAATTTAATAAGTGATAGGTACCATCTAGGTTTGCATAAGGACATTCTATGTGTTCACACAACAGTGAAATGGTCTAAGGATGCATCTCTTAGAATGTATCACTGACATTAAGCAACAACCGACTCTAGCTGTATTTCAGGCTCTTAGTAACCACGTGTGGCTATGAGTATCATATTGGACAATATAGCTTTTCTCTGAAGAGATAGTTTATGTCTACTCTATTAGGTTGGAAGAACCAATATTGAATTTTTCGTGTCACTATCTCCATCCTACAATTTCCATGCTTTTAACTTTCTGAGGGGAAAACAACTCTTCTAGAGCTACAGGTCATACTTATTGTTAGGTAAGATATTGATCAAGCCACGCTGCTTGTACTCACAATATTTAAAAAGGTTAAGAATTTTTGTTCTATTACAAAGAACAAATATTTTTTTGCACATAAATTAGGAAGTACTGATTGCAAAAAGAAAAATGTTATTGCTAATCATATCCTTGGAGAACTAATATTTTGTTGTATATCTTTGTAGTTTTCTTGTGTAAGTTATGGACTTTTAGAAAGTAATTTTGTAAGGTATTTAGCTTTTGTAATGGTTTTTTAACCTAATATTACACTTAAAAATCTTCCCATGTTCTTTTGATTCATTTCCCAAATGAAGATGAAAGACAAAAGGAACAGAAAAAAGCTTTAGAGCAATAAATGTCCAACTTTTCCACATTTGATGATAACTTTAAACTCACAGGTCAAAGAAGCTTTCAATAAACCCCTGCAAGAGTTAAGATTTAAAATAAAAAATGTGTATTCCTGTCTTTTTTGGTAGTATGTAGTTTTTCCTCTGGCTATATTTGATATATTGTCTTATTGTTAATTTATGTTAATTTATAATGTACTTGGCATAAGAGTTTTTAAAAATTTTTTCTATACTTTTCCTCTCTGTTATTAAATATGGATGGATATACTGTCAGAAACTTGTTGGAAGGCAAATAAATAACAATTTTGAAGTATTGAAAAAGCCAGGCATGGTACTGTATGCCTGTATTCTTAGCATTTTGGGAGGTTGAGGCAGGGAATCTCAAGTTTGAACCCTGCCTGGGTGAAAAATGCTGTATCAAATTTTTTAAAATATTTTTTTAAAGCCTGTGAATGTAGCTTGGTGTGAAGGTCCTGGGCTCATTTCCCAGTACCAAAATCAAACAAACAAACAAAAAGTATTAAAATGCAATAAACTTGCCTGGCTAGAACACTATATATGCAATGAAAATATCTTTTTATAATGAAGGCTAATAAAAGATTTTTTCAAATAAAAAAGTGAACAAAATAATTCCCAGGTTTTCTGAACAAAGAAAAGAGGTAGGGGGGGTTGGAGGAGGGAGGGAGTAAAGAAAAGAGGGAGGGAGAGAGAGAGAGAGAGAAAGAGAGAGAGATCCATATTGCAGGAAGTTCTTCAGGCAGAAACAAGTATCTAAATGAAGAATAGCATAAATGGATGATCATGATTTGAAACACAAGCGTAGAAAGGAAACTAATTTATGCAGAAATATTAACACTTGAAGTGCAAATTAAGAATGGGAAGTACTTGTTCCTTGGCCATTTTTCAAATGCAATTATTTTTCTTCCCTCAGAGAACAGCAACAACAACCAACAACTCAAAAATATATGCAGACACTTGCATACCCTTTTTCTTCAAATTATTTGACTCTACTATTCTGTATTTCTGAGAACATGTACATGATAATTATATGCATGCTCACTCTTGAATGTTTAGCACATTGTCTGGATGGCTTTGAAAGTTTCCTAGGCCAAGAAGGCCCATTCTCTCTGCATACAATTCACTGGCAATAGTTTTAATTTTTAATGAGAGATGGTGAATTTCTGAGCTGCCAAAAGACATGTGAGAACTGGGGAAAAAACATTATCTTGTGCCAAATCCCACACTGCTGTTAGTAAGAAAGCTACTTTCAGAAGACTGGACAGATGATGTGTTCATCCAGCTGTTTTCATCTAAAAGAAATAGAATGCCAGCTATGTTTATTTTTGTTTATTTTCATGGCACTGGGATTGAACCCAGGACCTGTGCACTGAGCTATAGCCCCAGCTTTTCCTTTAGTTTTCACTGAAATAAATTTTCACTAAATGCTAAGTGACCCAGGCTGGACTCAGAGTTTAATCTTCCTGCCTCAGTCTTCCACAGTGCTGGGATTACAGGTGTGTGCCAGTTTCAAGTCTTAATATTTAAGTCTTTAAATCATTTTTAGTTAACTTGATTTTTTAAAAATATGTCTTAGTTACTTTCCAGTCATGGGACAAAATATTTAACACTCACAGCTTGTAAGGAGGAAATATTTATTTTGGCTCACTGTCTTTAGAAGATTTTGTCAGGAGTTGGCTGGCTCCAAGGAGAGAAAAGCATGGTAGAAGAGTTCGGTGAAGGGAAGCTGCTCACATTACAGCAGCCAGGAAGCAGAGATAGGAGACAGAGGAGTCCTCGAGGGATATAAACCCTTCCAGGTCCTGCCCTCAGTGACCCTGCCTTGGCTGAGAAGTGGGCTCCTCTTCCTAACAGTGCTGTGGATTCACCAATAGATTAATCTGCTGACAAGTATACTGCTCCCGTGATCCAATCACCTTCCAAAAGGCCCACTTCTAGACACACGAGGTCTTTAGGAGACAGTCTAAATCTAAACTGTAACATTATCTATTGTTAGATAAAAGTCCAATTTCATTTTCTGAATATGAATAGCCAATTCTTCCCACATTATTTATTGAAGAAACTTTTCTTTCATTTTTGCCTCCTTTGTCAGAAAACAATCAACTATAGATTTGTGTATTAACTTCTGGGCTCCATCTTATTCCTTTAATAGGTGTATTTGGTTGTATGCCAGAACCTTACTATAATTTTAATTACTATAGCTTTGAAATGCATTTTGAAGTCAGGTAGGATGATTTCACCAGCTTTGTTCTCTCTTCTCAAGATTGCTTGCTTATTTAGGGCCTTTTGTGAGTCTTCGTTAATCTGATGGTTGTTTTTTCCATTTGTATGATAAATGACTTTAGAATCTTGACAGATATTGCACTGAATCTCGAGATAGTTTTGAGTCATATAGATACTTTAATGATATTAATTCAGACTCACAAGTTTAAATGTCACTTGAAGACCAAAATAAAATATATATAATAGGAATCAGGGAGGCAGAGTTTTCTCAGAGGGAATGAAAAAAGGATTTCAAGTATGTTATGTACATGCACCAACTCCACACAAGAAAAGGAAACATTATATACTGTGAAGATGCAATAATAAAAATTAAAATATATTTGTTCTTCCATCCCATTAATATAAAATATTTTTATGTCTCCTTCAGTTTCCTTCAACAATGATTATGGTTTTTAGTGTGCAGGCCTCTCAACCCTTTAGTCAAATTTACTTTTAATTATTTTACTTTGTAGCTATTATAAATGCGATCATTCTCTTAATTTCTTTTTCAGACATTTCATTGTTTTTGTTGTACCCCAAAAGGCTGCACCCCAAAATAAAATGAAAATTAAAAAAAGGCAAAAAGAATAAAAAGGCCAAGACGTCTTAGAGGGAAAAGAAGAGAGCGCTTATTTATTTAGGCTGGTATCCAGTGACACAGAGTGAGGGTGCAATTTACACTACTGTGCAACTGGACTGAGATTTGGGGGTGGTTTATAAAGGGGAAAAACTGCAAAGATGTGAGGGGCCCACACCTGTGCATTCCTGAGGAAACAGGACATCCTGTTTTCTCCTTTTTTAAGGGTCAAAGGGCGTGGCACATGCAGAACACAATGGCGGTGCTAAGAGTTAGATTACAACATTCCCCACTGATTTTTGTCAGTGAGCCCAATCATTGGCTCAAAGTTGAATCTACAGGTACTAGCTCATAACCCTGGGTAGCTAAGATCATCAGCTTAACAGCTTGTATTCGGCCTTTTACATAAGATACCAGTTTATTTATGATACAGGGACCGATAGTTACACCGACTAAAAGCACTATTAGGGGTCCTATGGCTGCTGATATGAGGGTGGACAACCAAGGGGAGAATGAGAACCAACATTCAAACCAATTTTGTTCTGCCAGTTGAGCTTGTTCCCTTTCCTGTAGGCATTTCTTAAGGGCAGCCACATTTTGTCTAATAACTCCAGAGTGGTTTGTATATAAGCAACAGGTTTCTCCTAAGGCCAAACAGAGACCTTCTTCTTTTAGAAAAAGAAGGTCCAAGCCTCAGCAGTTTTGTAAAACCATTTCAGCTAAGGAGCTTAGAGAATCTTTTAATTTAGATATAGAGTTGCCAAGGCTAGGTAGGTCTTGGTTAATGAGTGTAGTGAGGTGTTATAGTTTTGGTCTCCTACTATGAAACTAGATATACTTAATCATATTGATCCAGCCATCTCAATTTTAAGAAACATATTTCTAAGCATAACAGAAGAATTTCTTCTTGGGCAAGTATGAACAATACTGAGAGTATAATCTCATTTTAATGGAAACATTTTGCAGTAAAGGTTCACCAGTCTTATGAATAAATCTACCAAAACTCATCTAATACTGTCAAATTCTGAACAGATTGGTTTCTTTTTAAACCTGTTACTGACAGGTACTATAAACCAAGGCAAATAATATTCACATCTCTTTAATCTTTCTACAACTTATTACACACCTTTAAGTTGAGCTTTTTTATCTTATTTTATATTTTGGCACAGTCAGACATTTTACTTGAAGACAAAACCACTTTCTCTGTCCCTCTTTTTTTTTTTTTTTTTTTTACTTATTACCAGTTAATTTCCTTCCTCTTGCTTTTTAAACAACATTAAAACTTTTAATAAAATCCTTGAAGTGATTTTCTTTCATGAATCATTCCATGTGTTTTTATTACCTTAAAATGTTACACTTCACTGTAAATTTGAAATACTTTAAACATATTTTATGCAAACTCTAGGTGGCAATATAAAAATTTTAAATTTTGCATGCACGGTTTAACAAAGAATGCTGGTAGAATTTCAGTATTTGGAAAATTCTGAATTTTAGCATATACTGTAAATATCACAATTGATTATACTGAAAAGTCATGATGAATCTATAATCAGAAAAACATTAATTTTATACATATTTCATCTGATTAAAAATATAAGGCTTGCATGTTTTAAACAATCCAAGAACATATCTTTTTTTTTAAAGGCCACAATTTAATTGTAATCTGAATACCTTTAGCTGTCATTAAAAGTAAAATAAAATTTGAAAAGAAAGGAAAAACAACCCCAGATCTTCAGAAGCCAGACTTTGGAAGCCAGATCAATGTCCCTTGAAGAGGCCTCAGGTGCTGGGTGCTGTTGTCTGAATAAGCGGTGAGTTGAAGACAGGATCAGCTGAATTGCCTGGAGGGACTTAATAAGGTCCTGGTTAGCAAGATCAGCAAGCTTTTTCTCAGATATCTTAGGGATGAGGGGTGGAGGTCTCCCATATAGTGTTTGAAAAGGGGAAATTCAGCAACATAGGGAGCACAACGCACGTGCAAGAAGGCAAAAGGAAGGAGACTCACCCAGTTTTTGCCAGTTTTTAAGGCCATTTTAGTTATCACCATTTTTAAAGTCCTATTTATTCTTTCTACTTGTCTTAAGCTTTGAGGCCAGTATGTGCAATGAAGTTTCCAATCAATCTGTAAAGCCTGAGTTAATTATTGGGTCACTTGGGCTATAAAAGCTGGGCCATTATTGGTCTCCATAGATAAAGGCAAACTGAATCAAGGTATAATCTCATATAAGAGTTTTTTACTACTATGAGAGCTGACTCTGACTTGGTAGGGTGTGCTTCTACTCAGCCAGTGAAAGTGTCTACCATTACGAACAGATATTTATGTCCTTGTAGCCATGGCTTTCCCATTTCAGTAAAGTCTATTTCCCAATGTTTTCCTGGCATGGTTCCTCAAAAACGCTTTGTCTCAATCTGCAGTTGTTGCTTTGGATTTACAAGTTGACATTGTGGGCATCTGAGGCTTGCAGACTGGGCAAGCTTGGACAATTGAGGAATAAAATATCATTCTGAAAGAGATCAGCCAGTTTTGATCATCCCAAATGAGCTGACCTATGAGTCTGCTGAATAAGTTCCCTCCCAAGTGCCTCTGGCAATAGGACTCACTTGTTGGGCAGCTGATATTAGCCTCCAGGGATATTAGGCATGGCTTGGAGCTGGGTTGCTAGATGGAGGTCCTTTTGAGTATACACAGGTTCTGACAAAGTTGGAGGTATCAACAATAATGTCAGGGCCATCTCTGTCCCCACTGATTTTGCAGCTGTCTTTCGGGCTTTGGCATCTGCCAAGTAGTTTCCCCTCATAACAGGATCATGGGCCCTACAATGTATAATTGCAACCTTTTTTGGCATCCAGATGGTGGCCAGTAGATCAAGTATCTGGGGGGCATTTTTGATCTTTTGTCCCCCAGAGTTCAACAGGCCCTGTTTTTGATAAATGATTCCATGGACATGGGCCATTGTAAATGCCTATCTGCTGCCAGTATAAATATTGACTCGCTTCCCTTCTGCCAGTTTGGGAACCTTAGTGAGAGCAATAAGCTCAGACTTTTGAGCAGATGTACTTGGCTCCAGGGCTTGCTCCCACAAAACTTGGGATTCAGTAATAACCACTGAGCCCGTGACTCTCTTACCTTGATGGATATGGCTACTCCCATCAGAGAATACAAGGGGGCCTCAGGCAAGGGCCCATCAGTCAAATCTTGTCGGAGACTTTGGAGGTGAACAATTACCTCAGAACAGTCATGGAGAGATGCGGAAGGATCACCATCAGGCAGCAACATAGCAGGATTCAACGCTGCAGTTATCTTGTAACCAATGGAGGCAGGGTCTATAAGTGGAGCCTGATAATGCATAATCCTGGCATTGGACAGCCATTGGCTCAGTGGGGCTTTGATTAGAGTTTTCAGGGAGTGTGAGGGAACAACAATAAGCTTCTGTCCAAAAGTCAACTTTTGGGCTTCCTTTACCAATAAGGCCACTGCAGCTACTATTCGCAGACAGGGAGGCCACCCAGCGGCCACATTATCAAGTCTCTTGGATAGATAGGCCACTGGACATTGCCAAGGTCCCAAGCTTTGAGTTAATACTCCTTTAGCTATGTTCCTTTTTTTTTTTTTCATGAATTTGGTACCCCAGTTAGGTTACACACTGCTGACAGAGCTGGGCCTTTTTAGCAGACACTTTATATCCTAGCTTACTTAGAGTCCACAAAAGGGCCTCAGTGGCACTTATACACTTTTTATGAGAATCAGTGGTAATCAGGAGGTCATCAACATATTACAACAGCCTTACATTGGGGTACTCCTCTCTGTAGTTTATGAGATCTCTGGCCACGGCCTCATTGAATAGGTGCATTTTTGAATCCCTGAGGTAGGCATGTCCAAGTTAGTTGTTCAGACATTCCTGACACAGGATCAGTCCACTTAAAGGCAAAAATGGGTTGGCTTACCAGAGCGATGGGCAGGGTAAAGGGAGTGTACTTCTGGTCCAGTACCAAGTACCAAGTTCGATCTGGGCTCAGTGAGCTTAGCAACATATAGGGGTTGGGCACAGTAGGGTGGAGAGTCACGACTCACTTGTTTACCTCTTGGACATCCTGCACTGGTTGGTAATCTTGGGTTCCAGGCTTTTAGACAGGCAGTAATGGAGTGTTCCAGGAAGAGACACAAGGTTTTAAGATATTATATTCTTTTAGCCTTGCTATATGCTTAGCAATGCCTTGGTGTGCCTGCAGACTTACAGGATATCGCTTTAGCTGGATTGAGGTTGCCTGCGGGAGGAACTCTATGACCAAGGGAATCTGATGTATCGCTAGGCCTGGGGGATTATCCTCTGCCCAAACATTAGGGATCTCCTGTTTCCAGCACTGCAGGAGCGTATGTCACCTAACACCTTAGGTTCTTCTAGCAAGAGGTGTCCTTTCCCCTCAGGATAGAGAGTGTACACCTTTGTGCTATGGATTTCATCAGGTGCTTTAGAGCCTAGCATCATGGTTGGAGCCACTGCTTCAAAACTGAGTTGGACCTTTAGTTTGTGTAAAAGGTCCTGCCCTAAAAGGGAATCTGGACACTCTGGCACCCAGAGAAACTCATGAGAGATAGTCTTCTGCCCAGGTCTGGCAAGCCAGGCTTGAAGTTTCAGATAGACCTTTTCAGTACCAGTGGCTCCTAATACTTTTAGTTTCTTTTTTGTCAGAGTCCCTAATGGCTGTGTCAAAACAGAATGAGCTGCTCCCGAGTCTACCAGAAAATCAACAGGTTGTCCCCTCACTTGTAAGGTTAGCCTGGGCTCAAGGGGGGCAGCAGAGCCCTGACCCCCTCAATCTTGGGATAATAGAATCTTTGCATCTTTTTCTCTTTTCACGTTTCATCTGGGGCAATTTCTATGCCAATGTCCCATTTCTCTGCAATAAGCACATTGATCCTTATCTAGTGGAGAGCGCTTCTTGCCTCTTTTATCCTCCTTGTCTTTGGTATCTGGAGGCGTAACTCTTGTATTTAAGATTTCCAGCACCTTGGTTACCTTTTTATCATTGACCTCCTGCCAGCTCTCCCGATTGTCAAATACTTTATGAGCAATTTATACGAGCTGACTAAGGGGCATCCCTTCAAATCCCTCAAGCTTTTGCAACTTTTTTTTTAACATCTGGGGCCGATTGAGTAACAAAGGCGACATTAATGCCCTTGTGTTCTCAGGCGCAACCAGGTCTATGGGTGTATAAGGACAATAGGCCTCCAATAACCGCTCTAGATAACCTGATGGAGATTTAGTAGCCAATTGTCTTACCTCTGAAACCTTGGACAGATTTGTTTGTGGGTCTCTTGGTGGTGCCTCTGAAGGCTCTAAGGAATAACTGGCAATACTGAGCTAGAGCCTCCTTACCTTCCATGGTGTTGGGGTTCCAGTCAGGTAGAGATAAAGGGAAATTCTGGTTCAGGTGATCTGGGTCCGAGGATGAATTTCCATCTGGATCCAGCACTGCCCTTCGTCCCAATGCCCGAATGCACTCTCTCCTCGGCAGTGAATAATACCCGCAGTATCTGCTGACAATCATCCCAAGTGGGACAATGGGTAGAGAGAATGGATTCTAAGAGAGAAATGAGACCTTGGGGGTCTTTACAGAATGGTGGGTTTTGCCCTTTCCAATTATATAGATAGGAAGTAGAGAAAGGAACACAGACAAAAATGGGGGCTTAGAGTTGGGCATCTCCCGCAAGGGGCAAAGCGTGGGAGTTGGGGGGCAGTGGAGGAGGAATCTGTTGACTCCGGGTGTGGTCTGCTCCTGGTCTGGATAGGATTTGGTGGATGAAGAGGAGGTTCCTCTTTTTCTGGCGGTGCTGGTGGTGCCGCGGGTGGAGCTGACAGGCGGTAAGGAGGTGGTAGCAGCTTCTCCACATCTCCCTCTGGTAGGACCGGTGGGGCAGGTGGTTTAGGTTTTGGTTTTTCTCTTAGCGGTGCTAGCAATGGAGGGTTACTGGGCTGCTGCCTGGAAGCCTTAACAAGCTTTTCTTAACCAGGGAGGAGAATCAAAAATAAGATCAAATCTGTATATAGACAATTTGGTTAGGATGAGTCGGAGGGCCCAATACATATCTCCAGACTGCCTCCGTGATAGCCATGTCGAAGCTACTGACAGATGGCCATTCAGGGACTCTGCAAGGCCACTCCAAGGAAGCAAGCACATGAAGTCTCCCAGGATGAACAGGTTCTCTGTATCCCTGGGCTCTTTGCTTAAATTCCTTAAAATGATTAAGAACTAGAGTTAGAGAAGTTAAAGGCACAAATGAAGATCCTTGTCCCATGGTGACTAGTAAGAAAATGGTCGGTTAAACACACACACAATAAGGCAACACAGAAATACCAACAATGCACACACACCCTCTTCCATCCAATCTCGAGCATCCTAGAAGGAAATAGCAGTGAAATCCCCTAGGCAGCATTAGATCTGGAACAGAGTCTAGCGAAAAGCAGTTCCTGGTTTACAAATTACAAACGGGTAAGTACCAGGCAGGCACTTAAGCCACTGAGCTAAATCCCCAGCTTCTTTTTTTTTTTTTTTGTACCGGGAATCAAACTCACAACCTTATGCTTGCCAGGCAGGCACTTAAATGGGTAAACACCAATACCCAGCCGTACAAATTACGGACGGGTAAATACCAATACCCGGCCGTACAAATTATGAATGGGTAAATACCAATACCGGACCATACCAATGGGCAAAATGTCCCCAAACCTGGAGGGCGTTCTGCTCCAGTGCAGAAAGAGCACTCAGGCTCCTCTACCAAATGCAAATGTGCGCCAAAATACAAACGAACCAAGGAAAAGCATACATAGAAAAGATACAGAATACCGACCCAATGAAATGACTTGAGAAAAGAAAAAGGGGGGCCCTTTTGGGGGTCCTTGGGGTTAATCCCGGAGAGCCCCCAAATGTTGTATCCCAAAAGGCTGCACCCCAAATAAAATGAAAATTGTAAAAAGGCAAAAAGAATAAAAAGGCCAAGATGTCTTGGAGGGAAAAAAAGAGAGCGCTTATTTATTTAGGTTGGTATTCAGCAACACAGAGTGAGGGTGGAATTTACACTGCTGTGCAACTAGGCTAAGATTTGGGGATGGTTTATAAAGGGAAAAAACTGCAAAGTTGTGGGGGGTGCCACACCTGTGCATTCCTGAGGAGACAGGACATCCTGGTTTTTTTTTTAAAGGTCAAAGGGCATGGCGCATACAGAACAGAATGGCAGGGCTTGAGTTAGGTTACAACAATAAGTTTCAGTGTGTTGCACTGGCATTATTGTTTAACTGTATATACTTTTTAATTTTATCTTTAATTTTCTCTGTGATCCACTGGTTGTTCAGAAGTGTGTTGTTTAACTTCCATATGTTTATATAGTTTTTATGATTTCTTTTGTTGATTTCCAGTTTCATTATCCTATGATCAGATAATAGCATGGGGTGGTTTCAATTCCTCCACATTTACTTAAATATGTTTTGTGGGCTAATATGTGGTCTATTTTGCAGCTGAAAATAATATGTATTCTGATGTTTTGGGCTAGAACACTCTGTAGACATCTAACAAGTCTATTTATTCACAGGTTTGGTTTAATTTTGATATTTCTTTGGTGATTTTTTTGTCTAGTTGATCTATCTATTTGTGAGACTGGGGTAATAAGGTCCCCCACTACAATTATGTTAGTGCTTATGTGGTTTTTTATGTTTGTTAATATTTGTTTTATATAGTTTGGTGCACCAGTGTTTGGTGTGTGATTACTATCTCTTCTTCTTGGAGTATTCCCTTACGTATATAGTGACCTTCCTTGTCTCTTTTGACCACTTTTGGTGTAAAGTTTACATTGTCTACAAGTAAATAGTTACTCCTGCTTTTTTCTGGGCTCCTGTGGCATGGGGAATTGTTTTCCATCCTTGGCATTTAGTCTGTGAATTTCTTTTTGAGTTAAATATGTTTCTTGAATGCAGTGTATTGTTGGATCTTGTTTCTTGAACCATTCTACCAGTCTGTTTCTTTTGATTGATGAGTTCAGACCATTTATGTTGATGGTTATAACTGATATGTGTTGGCTTCTCTTTTTCATGTTATTTTCCTGTTGTTGGTCCTCTCTCTTTCTCCTGTTTAACTGCTTTCCAGGCTTTATGTTTTTTTCTTGGTGTTCATATGTTTGTGGTATTTGTTATCTCTTTGTAATATATCTTTGAGAGAATATTGCAGTGCTGGCTTGGTAGTCATGAATTTCTTCAGTTGTTCTTTGTCATGAAAGTATCTTCTTTATTCATTGATTTTGAAAGATAGTTTTGTGGAATAAATTAATCTGAGTTGAACACTGTTTGCCTTTAGGGCTTGAATACCTCACTCCAGTCTCTTCTTGATTTGAGGATTTGTGTTGAGAAGTCTGCTATAACTCTCATGGGCTTTCCTTTATAAGTAATTTGTTTCTTTTACACAGGTGCTTTTATTTATTTGGGGTTTTCTGGGTGGTCTTTTTGTGAGGCAGGGTTTCATTATATGTTTGAGGCTGACCTTCAACTCACTGCACATCCCAGGCTTGCCTCAAACTTGCAGCGATCCTCCTGTCTCAGCCTCCTAAGTACTGGGATTACCAACATGCACCATTGCTCCTGGCTCTAGCCGCTTGTAATATTTTGTTCTTGTGTTGAATTTCTGGACTCTTGATTAGTATATGCCTTGGTGTAGATTTATTTTGGTTATGGCTGTTTGGAGTTCTTCATTTATTTGTAAGTCAAATTCTTTATCCGTGTTTTGGAAGTCTTCTGTCATTGTTTGCATGTTTTTAATGATTTTTTTCACTGTGCTGTCTCTAGCTTTCTCACTGACTCCAATCAATCTTATGTTGTTCTTCTTTGCTTCATCTTGTAGCTGTTGGATTTTTTTTGTAGTCCCTTGCTATTTTTAAATTATGTTTCTTTTCATGATCACTAGTCATATTCCTCCTTTCTAGGTCTGATACTGTATCCTTGCCTTCATTCAATATGTTGCATATACTTTCAATGGAGTTTTTAATCTCTGGGATGTCTGGATCTTTCACTGATTTCATTTCTTATCTATGTTAGGCATTTCATAAGCTCCTTTTTTTAAAAAAAATCTGTGTTTTAATGTCTTTTGTTTTCATTGTCATTTCTTTTTGCACTTTAGATACTATTTTTTCTACTGCCTCTTCCATTGTGTTTTCACATTTGCTGCTATCATTTCAGAGATTTCCAGTGCTCAGCTTCTGATTTTCTCTTTCTCTTTCTGTTCTGGACTTTTCCTGGGTGGGGTGGGCATTTGGGGTTGCATTTTGCTTGTTCCTTTTATCATTTTCTATTTTTTATTTTATTTTGCTTTCTGTGTTTATGCTTGTAGATTTCTTATGTTAGACAGTTTTATCTACAATGTCTAGGTTTTCCTAGAAGATGTCTGTTCCTCAGGTTATCTTCTAGATATAGGTGGTTCTTGGTCTTTATGTGTGCCCCCAAACTGACCTTCTCAATATATTAAGAATGTGAAGTTGCTATAAATGTGACTCAAGGCCTAAGGTTTTGATACTGGACTATGGTGAAGGTTATGACCCTTTATAATTGTGGTGTTGTCATACAAGGGAGAAAAACTGATAATAACAAGTATGGGATCCTTGTGAAATAGTACAGTTAGTAACAACAATAGACTCAAGTACAACCTGGCTATTAACAGACTGTGTAACAGCCTGATTTCTTTAACCACAAGATCAAGTTCTGTAGTTATATAATATAATCCAACTTATACCAGGAACTTGTATGCAAAATTTTCCCTCTTAGTGGAGTGATTTTGCCATGTTGTGTAGGGGTGTTTAAGAGAGAAAGGGGGTAAAATGGAGAGGTATATGAGGCTAAATATAGTAAGAGCCTGTTTGCTGGGCATAGGATGATCATCTAAGTTTTGGGTAACTGTAGGATACAAGAGGGAGGGATTGGAAGAGATGATATCAGACACATTCAGAGTAGTATGGCCATAAATGGGTTTAGAAGAGAAAGCCTTGGAGTATTGAAGTGAACTAGAAAGAGAAGAGACAGTGTTTACTCACATGAAAGTCTAATAAAATCAAGTGAGATAGTTGACAGGACAGAGGAAGAGGAAAAGTAGAATAATACAAAGAAAACATTCAGAGATCTAAATCATGAATGAGAGAGAAAAGAAAGTAGAAAACAAAAATAAAAGAAAAAAGGAAAGGAAGAAAACTGGAAACAAAAATAACCATGCACATGGAAAAAACCAACAAACATTCAGAACAAAAAACAAAACAGGTCAAAACAGAATAGTGTGAAAAAGAGAAAAGAAAAGGGAAAAATACAGACAAAAAACAACAACAAACCACACTAACTCGGTTGACTACCAACTGGAAAACCCACCAGACACAGAAAAATAAAAAGAGCAAGATTCTTCTAGTGTCTGCAGTTCTGTGGTAGATTCAAATCTGATCCCAGAATGTATACGATAGCCAAAATTGCAGGTAGACTTGTGCTGGGTTTGGATCTGATCTTTGTCTCTATATTTAGAGGGTGGAATTAGTTTCCCATGGCTGGAGTTCTCCATGGCCATTTAAAAAAGAAAAGGGGAAAAAAGAAGGAAATGTAAAGAAAAGAGGACAGCCCTACCTGCCCACTTCTATTCTGCATGTCTTGGACCCAAGCACAGAGCTGGTTCATCCAACTGACCACCTGCTGGCTCATATTGTTAGTGTTACTTCAGACTTTTCCATGCCTGTCCATCATGTGCACTTTAGCTGGGGTCCTACTGTGTTGCTGGCATTCCTGTCCATCTCTGGTCCCTGAGTTCTATCAGTGGAGGGAGCAGGAGCCAATCTTGGACTCTCCTCCTGCCAGTTACCACATCTCCAGGTCAATGGCACAAGCAGGAGCACATTTTGGACCCTCCTCCTGCCGGGCATGGCAGCTCTGGGTCAGCAGTGGAGGTGGGAGCCCCTTTTGGACCATTTTTCTGTCAGTTGTAGCAGTTCCAGGTCAATCCTGAGTTTTTTCCTATGATGCAAATCAAGAACCAGGATGAAGACCTTATCTCACTTTGGAGAAAAAATATATATCCAAGTACATATTTAAAATTATTTATTTTTAAATAATCTATATGTAAATAGTCTCAAGTATTGGACTGCATGATCCTTCTAGTTCTACATCCCTGATTTTAAATCTTGTGCTTCCTGCATTCTTCCATTATTTGCCAGAGGGTATTAAAATTGCATATTAGTAAAACAAATTCAATAAGAATATCTTCTCACTGAAAATAACACCACCAGGAAAACAATAAATGTCACACTAAAGTTATACTAATGTTGTTCAATTTATAACCCTTTGCTTTATAATATGTAAATATCTGAATTATTTATAACAATTTCCTCTTTTTCTATTACCAATACTATCTATGCCCATGTAGACTAGTTCAGTGAAATATTCATCTCAATAAAATGTTGTTGATTTATTGGCACAAATACCTGTCATGATAAAAGGATTAAAACTCTCAGCAACTGAATTGCTGTCCTGACATAGTCCTGCCCAGTACACACTGGACAGTGCAGGAGCACTGCACTAACACTGACTAGAAATTGCACATGATAAGAAATAGAGTACTCATTTCTCTCATTGAGTGGACTCATGTTTTCTCAAAGAGTAATGTGTAGATACTCTTAATTAAAACTAAACAAATGTTATGGTTTGTGTTTAGATGCCCTCCCAAAGCCTCTTGTGCTTCTATATGCATCGTGGTAGCTGAATCTAGAGTTTGTGGTTGATTTGTAGTTCATTGCTGGTATTAAGGGTGTGAGTGTGCCTTAGGATTGGTAACCTGTGTACAATATAAAGAACAGAAAGGAATTTGTTCCCTTTTCCCTCTTTGCTTGTTTTTTGGTGTCTTCAGCTGCCATGGAAGGTTGCCCTCTGCCATGTGCCACCCTTCCTTGGAGCCAGCTGGTTATGGACTGAAACTTCTACCAATTGTGAGCTAACTAAATCTATTCTTTAACTTTGGGTGTCAGGTATTTTGTCTCAGCAATGAGAAAAGTAACTGACACAGGACTATATATTGGGAGTGGATTGTTGCTATGACTATACCTGACCATGTGTTTCAAGAGCCTTTGGGAATGGCTTGCGAGAAGATTTTAGAAAGGTTTGGAGATGCCAATTGAAATTGTAGAGCTGGAATGACCTAGTCGTTCCATATTGGAGATTCTCATAAGAGCTCAGAGGACTAGAGGCTAATAGAAATGCTACCAATGAAGACCAGGGAGGTTTCTGCTGTCAAGAAGTGCTACAATGGTTGTTGGGCTTCAGATGATGTGTGTTATGGCTTGGCAGAAAGTTTGTCTGCATTTTGCCTGAGACTGAGATTAAGGATGGCAGACTAATTAATATTTCAAAAGAAATTTCAAATCTAATGTTGAAGTGGTGGCATGGCTACTGTTGGAGGCTTTTTGCTGGATTTACATTGAAGATCAAGAGCAAAGAACCCAGTAGGATGATTCAAAACATTTTGAGTTTGGCCAGAAAGGAAGCTCTAGCAAAGCCACGGACTGCAAACAAAGAGCAGAGGAGACCTTGAATGCTGAGAAGGAATAGGATAATAGAAAAGACAGCCTGAGGGTCTAGAAAAGACTAGAGGTTGAAGCCTCAAAATTGCAATAGTGAAAGACTTTGCCTTGAGAAGAAAGCCCCAGCACACCGTGCTCCAGAATGGTGGCAGCATAGAGAATTTTTTTCCTCAGAATTGGATTCAGAGTGTTTAGCAATCCAGCCACCAACCCCTACAGTCAAGACAGAAGGAAACTTGGTTACTGCTCCAGCAGGTAGCAGACCCTGGCATCATCCACATGGCACTGGTTTTAGTATTCAAGAGTTGTGCATTCAAGAATGCTTCCACCTAGGTTTCAAAAGGTCTGGAAAGCTAGGCAGTATGTCCCTGAGAGGGCAGTTTGTCCCTAAGAGGCCAGTTCAGAAGACAAAAGGTGTGAAGCCAGAAGCTTGGACAAGTAAGGAACATGGATTGTCTGAGGAAAACTGAAAAGAGTGAGCTGAGTGGGCCCAAGAGAGAAGCAATGGGATCTACAACCACTGGAAGTATCCCAGGGGTTGAGCCACCCAAGCCCTTTGGAATTCACATCTTGCCACAGATTGCCTTAGATGCTGCATGTGGAATTATAAGACTTAATGTTTGCCCTGCTGGATTTTGGACTTGCCCTGTTCCCATTCTTTTGTATCCACCTGTTTGTAACTTCTGGAATGGAAATGTCTATCTTGTGCCATTGAATGTTGGAAGTGCTAACCTTGCTTTTGATTTGTACATGGACTTACAGCTAAGAGTTTACCTTAAATATCAGAAGACACCTAGGATTTGAATGTTTCAGCGATACTGAAACTGTTAGGATTTTGGCAACTCTTAGAGGCTGAGTAATTACCTTTTGCATAAAGGAATATACATGAATCTTTGGGAGGTCAGGGGTGGAATGTTATGGTTTATATCTGGATGTTCCCACCAAAACCTTTTGCACTCTTATATGGGGCTTGGCACCTGAAGCTAGTGTTTGTGATTGATTTATAGTTTATTTCTGGTACTAAAGATGTGAGTGTTACACCTGACCTAGGATTGGTATCTTGCATATAAGATAAGGGATCCCTCTTGTCCCCTCTCTTATTGCTTTTGGTGTCTTCAGCCACCATGAATGGTTACCCCCTGCCATGTGCCACCCTGCCTAGTAGCTTTAACACACAGTTTTAGATACAATACTTTTAGGAGTTCCTAAAAGATTGGCAAGAACCAGACTACTTAGGAAAAAGGCATTCCTGAAATATTTAGATTTATAGAATAGATGCTTTTGCCATATCCTCAGATCTTCATAAAAATCCCTATCTTTCACTGTGGGAGCACAATTCCTGTCTTGGAAACTTGTTTCCTGTCCTTTTGACACAGTACTGTAATCTGGAAAAAGAAAACACTTGAGCTTTTTAATTCTAATATTGATAAATTCTATAACCTGCATCATTGACTTCTATAATTCTGCTTTCTAATCCAGCACTCTTTATTATGAAAAGAGATCCTGGAGGATGGGGATTTAGCTCAGCAGCATAAGTGCCTGCCTTGCAAGTGTGAGCTCGTAAGTTTGATCTCTGGTACTAATAAAAAAAAAAAAGAAGAGGAGAAGTCAAAATGGCCAATCAGTGAGTAACAAAATACAAAGCCTCCCAGGAGAAACAACTTATATGTCAGAATAAAACACCCTGGAGAGACCCAGAACAGAGGGAGATGGATCCTCTTGACACAGGAAGAAATTCAAATGTAAAAAAGTTCATCAAATATGTCAGGACTACAACTGAAACAGCTAAAAATTACGGGACACAGCATTTTCATTCAAGGTGACCCGCCAAGTTTACAATGGCCTGAATCCATGCCTCTTGGCAGAGCCACCCAAACTCATTCCCGCTGCCACTCACAAGAAGCACAGCAGCACTGAAGTTGGGGGTTGGTGAGCCCAATGGAGAACAGAGCTGGCAAGGGGACCTTCATTAATCCACAGTCAGTACTGGGAATGAGGACCCCCCCATGGGAAGGGCACGACCAAATGGCCAACATGTTGCAATCAGGCAGGAGGAGCCTGAACTGGGAGCAAGAGTGACTTCAATTGGTTGCTCCCTCCCCAGAGCAAATTCATGGGATTTGCTTGGACTGGGCCGTGCCCCTGGCTGGGACCCAATGAGCCATCCCAAATCGATTCCCTGCACCTACACGCACTGACCAGATGAAGGCACTTGAAGTTTGGTTGGCCCGGTGGGGAGGGCAGGCATAGGCTGCCGCTGCTTGCACCTCAGTGACAAGAGTAGGGAGAGGGCAGAGGTCCCTTGCCAGCATGCTTCAGAGGAAACATGGCAACAGAGAAGGGGGCTGGGGCCTGCACTGTAACCTGTGTGGAGGAAGCCAGGGCCATGACAGGAGAGAGAGGCAAGAGGAGGCCTCCAGCCCAGAACCCTGAGAGCACTGATCCAGGAGAGGGAAAAACAAGGGAGACTGAGGGCCAAAAACATGCAACATTAGACATGGCTTCAATGGACATTAAGAGATATCTTTGGGACCTTGTAGACAAGCTCAAAACTGAAATATTAAATCAGGTAAAGCAGGATATGAATAGAGTAATAAAAGAAATGCTCTCAGGAAGCATCTCTCAGGATGATACAGACAGAAGAAGGGAGGAACACAAAAAAAGGAGAGAAACATTCGATAAAGAATATAAAGAAAATATAGAATACATGAAGCAGATTCAAAGAGACTACCAGGGAATTAAAAACTCCATTGAAAGCTGGCAAAACTCCTTAAAAGAAACTAAGAATAGACTATCAAAACTTGAAGACAAGTTGGCAGTGTGTGATCATGAAAGGAGAAATCTCTTAAAAATAACAAGGAAACAGTCCAGTAACAATAAAGATGCTAAAAGATGACAAGAGAATCTACAATTTAAGAATAAGAAATGTGAACAAAGAAGCAGGAATACAAATGGGTGAATTACAAAGGCTATTCACGGAAATAACTAAGGAAAACTTCCCAAACATGGGAAAAGAAAATGACATTTGGTTATGTGAGGCATACCGAACTCCAGCCACCTACAACCAAAACAGAGCTACACCCAGACATATAATAATCAAGATACCAGAAATTCAATATAAAAACAGAATACTAAAAGCCATCAGACAAAAGAAACAGATTACCTATAAAGGTAAGTCCATCAGGTTCACAGCTGACTTCTTGACACAGACCATCAGATCAAGAAGAGCTTGGAGTGAAGTATTCCAAGCCCTGAAAGAAAATAACCTCCAGCCCAGATTGATGCACCCTGCAAAACTGTCACTAGAAATTAATGGAGAAACAAGATGCTTCCATGACAAAGAGGAACTGGGCGAGTTTGTGACCACCAATCCAACCCTACAGTGAATACTGAAGGACATTCTAGATTGAGAGAAAAAAAATCAGGATTTTAGGAACAGTGGCAGAAAGGCCTCAATGAGTGGGGCAGGCAGTAGAATGAAGGAGAATACTAGACAAACAGGCAGAAAAATAGCATAGCAGAAATGAGGCAGAGAAGGATAACTAGAATCTCTAACATATATGGCCTTGATATGCTAAATTGTTAATAGTGCACCAGTATCTAAAACCCACATTACTCACACTACTCTGCTTAGATGTATTATATTCTGTTCCAGTCATTCTACCTGTACTAGATTTGAGGGCACAGATAGTAATCCTGAAAATAACAGGATATAGTACAGTAATCATCCTTAATTTCCTATTAACTTAATCTAAAAGTTCTGTAAAACCTACACTATTTTACCATGACTGATTGTAATCAAATCTGGTTTATTGGATTGCTGTTTTGTATTGATAGATTTCATTCAAAGCTGTTATGATTGATAGTATCAAATCTGAGAGTATAGGCAACTGCACTTAAGATGACAAGATCCACTAGAATATCCACTCTGGTTTAATTATTACCTGCCTTTGAAGTTTTATACTGTCTACAAAGTTTTATTTTACTAATATTGTTATTTACTGCTATACTCAATTATACTGCTATATTCAATTACGCCTGATGATACAGACATTCTCTTGAAGATAATAAGAAACAACACAGTAATCATTGTAGATCACCTTGTCCTGTGGTTTTATACAACTTTTTGGTTTCATGTTTTTATAGGAATTTGTTTTGTTTTGTCTTGCTATGTTTTGTTTTTCCCTCTAATACAGAAAGGATAGAAATACATGTAGAGATTCATGTATGTGTAGCTGTTACACTCTCACTGTTTGACTATCTATTTTGTATGCTTTAGTTTTGTAACTTAAACAGCTATTTCTAAGAGGACAATATGTAATTTATTAACTAGTGATTTCTTATCATTTATCTTTTTTTTTAAATTCTGTATTAGCATAACCATGTTGCTAAGTTGTTACTGGATCATTGAACTTCTTTGCAGTCTCACTGTTTGACTATCTACTTTGTATGTTTAATTTTGTAACTGGAACAACTATGTCTAAGGAGACAATATGTAATTTATCAACTAGTGATTTCTCACTGCTTTTTTTCTGAAATTCTGTATTGTTTCTACCCCTTTTTCTGTTTTGCTTATTTTCTTTTTAAATAAAAAAAAAGAAAAAGAAAAACGAGACCCTTGGAATACAAATCATGTTGACATTAAACAAACAAATTTGAATCAGTGGTGCAAACATTTTACAGGTTTGTTATGACAGCAAAAATATGCCACACAAATGGGGAGTGTGGTGTTGGTGGACCACACAGGCTTAGCCATGGCAAAGATCAGCAGGCCTTCTCAAGTTCAGTCATGCTCACCCTCATACTTCACATTCTTTATCAAGTAGGGGCTGTTGTTAGAAGCACAGTGTACTTAAGAGTTTATAAACTTGTGGGGCTCCAGTCTACACCACCTCAAAGTATCTTTCTTTGACTGAGTTTGTGATGACCATTGATATAAACTGCAGGCACAAAAGTTAGCACTGAAAGGCTGCCTCTAATGAAAGAAATTTAAGCCTCTCTACATTAGTGAAATAAAGAGGAGTTGAGCAGACACCCCCTGCCCCAAAGATCCTCAAACACACCTTCCTCAGAATCAAGGGAAGAAGGAAATGTAGATCATACCTGGTTCAGAGAAAGATTGTTACCCTATATCCAGCTCTAAGATGTTCTGCAGGTTGCTACCTGAGACTTCATCTATATAATGAGACAACTTGCTGACCTCTCCTAACCCCCATAAAGCATGGTCACCTCCCTCCAGGAACCCCAGAACTTTCCATGCTTTGAGTCTTATTCTTCACGCATGGCTCCTGTGTTTCTGCATGTTAATAAATTTTTACATTCCTCACGTTAATGTTATTATTGTCAGTTTATTTCAAAGATGAAAAGAAACAAAACTTACGTTCCCTACACTGTAAGAAACAAGATGTTGGAATGTTGATTGGATTTACATGTTGATGATATTTCAGTGAAATAAGCCAAGCATCATGCAAAATTACTATGAAAAAGCTAATTACATGGCTTGTTCTTGTTGGAACATAGAGAAACATCTGTTGTCTTTACTAGCATTAGCCAGGTTTTCCTTCCCCATTGCTATGGGAAAAATAAAAAGACAGCGCTTAAAACTGGATTATATACTGAAAGATCTGCTAGTCAACTGCCAATGTTTCACACGCGTTTCTGCTGCTACATCATTATATCTTCCAAAAGCAGACATCTGAGAAATGTTTTACCTCAGTATTGATCAATCAAAATTCAGAAACTACAAAAGTAAAGAGGACATCATTTGGGGTCTTAAAAATTACAATTAGAAACATGGTTTCAGAGACCACTGAATCAGTGTTTGGGAAAGGAAAGAAGGAAGGAAGGAGGGAGAGATGAGAAAGAGGGACAGAGGGAGAAAGGAAAGGAGTGAGGGAAAGAGGAAATGAGGAAAAAAGTATGAAAAGGAAGGTGGAAGGAGAGGAAAGTGGATCATTAAACAGGGATATTACCAATAGAAGATTGAAAGGAATATAGAACCAGAATGGGAATGTCCATAAAATGAGAGTCTGATAGCCCCTCACTAGGCATTTTGCTCTCATGGGGACAACATGATTATAGCTCCAGTCATTCTAGATGCCCATGACCAACAAGCAGAACCAGAGTTCACACTCCAGGCAGCAGCTGGAATGGTGCATAAATCCTACTCTGTGGATGGCCTCCCAACTCCATTTCAAAAAGGCCCTGTAACATCATTTTCATTGCAGTTTTCCCTTCATTTTCACATGCAGCTCCCCCAAAATATCATTTGACTTTCAGTCATTTCTTCAAAGATCACTGAATTAATTACAGAAAAATAAATTTAAGTTTATTATTTGCTTTTTATTCTGACTTGTCATTTCTGTACCTTAAAGTCAGTTTAATGAACTACAAAAAAGCACATAGTCATCCTAGGATATACAACTATGATATGAATTTTTTGCCAATCATATGTAATATCTTAATCACTGAGAGTAAATGTTTGTCCTATTAGTATGAGGTAAATTCTCTGAGTCTTAAATTCTACTATAGAGAGGAACAATCACTATTTTCTTACTTTGAATCATCAAAGACAAAGAAAAAAATCTTCAGTACCTGGCATACTTCACGTAAAACAAATACTACTTTGGTGCTAATTCCTTGGACAATAGAGAAATAGCTAGAAGCTGTTCTAATTGTTTTTCAAATGAATACATATATACTTTTCTATAAACATTCAAAATGTAATCTCAAATTAAAATAAAACATTTTGGCCAAATAACCACACTACTTTTATTCTCTCCCATTTCTTTTCAAAGAAGTAATCACAATGTCATGATTCTTTTAATAAAAGCTCATCTACTGAAAGTGTTGATAATAAAACATCCAGCCACTTGCTCTGGAGGAAGGAACAAAGAGAAACACAGATTGATGACATATAATCTATTGATTATTTCTAGATATAAAATTGCTGCATAGAAAAACAATTACAAACCTTGCTAGGGTTAAACAAACCACAAAATAGGAAAACATTTTAGTGAGTTGTCCCTCAGAAAAAGGACTTTTATCTAGAACATATAAAGAACTGAAGAAAATTAGACACCCCAGTTCCAAGATCCAATCCAAAAATGGGCATCTGAGATGAATATGCACTTCTCAAATATAGAAATACAAATAGTGGGGGCTGGGGGTTTAGTTCAGTGGCATAAGCACCTGCCTTGCAAGCATGCCATTGTGAGTTCGATCCCCAGTACTGATTAAAAAAAAAAAGAAAAGAGAAATACAAATAGTGAATAAATATATGAAAAGATGTTCAGTATCATTGGTCACTCAAGAAATGCAAATTAAAATAACACTGTAATTCCATCTCACCCCAGAAAGCAGGGCTATCCTCAAGAAATAAGCCAACAACAAATGCTTGCATGACGATGGAGAAAAAGGAACCCTTCTCCACTGTTGGTGGGAGTTGGGGGTGGGAGTGCAACCACTGGGGAAATCACTGTGGAGATTCCTCAAGAAACTAGGATTAGATGTGGGCAAGATGGCCAACTGAGTGATGGCACGGTAAGAGAGCCTCTCTGAGGAAAAAAAAAATAAAAACAACTCAGACGCTGGAATCTGGCAACATGGAGAAAGCCAGAAAAAAGGAGAGGAATTCTCATGACCCAGGAAGAAACTGAGGAAAAAGAAAAAAAAAGAAAGAAGAAAAAGAAACACGGACAGAGGGCTGGAGTTGGTCAAGCCCTGATCGCTGTACTGGCATATCTTAAAGTCATGTGACTCATAATCAAGCTGGGATTATGGCCCTGCCAAGAGCGGGGGTTGATGAGCTCCAGACCCTCGGCTGGAGGAGGCACTGAGACGGGGAGTGGAAACAGCCAGTCGAGCTGCACAAACTTTGGTGAGTGATGGGAACTGCATTCCCCAAACCAGGAGGACTGGCTAGGCGACATTTTGGAGTTGGGCAGGGCCGGCTTGAATCAAAACCCGAGGCAGCATCCGCTGATGACTCCTAGTCCAAAGCAGATTGGTGGGATCTGCTTGGGCAGGGCCATGCCCCTGGTTGAAACCAAATAGCTGGGGATGAGGCTTTTCTGGGCCAGTGGCATCCCCAGAGAACAAACAAACTTGTTGAAGCATAAACTGGTTGACTGGCATAGGGGGAGGAGCCAGCTCTCAGCATGCAACTCACAGATCTGCAGCAGCCTGGGGAGCGGTACTTCCCTAGCAAGTGCACTGCAGAAAAACTGTAAGCAATACGAAAGGCCCAGAGACCTCCACCACCCACCTGTCTGAAGGGGGCCGAAAACATGACAAGACAGAGAAAGAGCAAAAGGTCCCCAACTGCAGAACCAGGGAAAGTGAGTCCAACAGAGGTAAATGCAGAGGAAGTTGAGAGCAGCAAACCTGTAATGTCAGAAACAGCCTCATTGGAAATAAAGAAATATATCCATGACCTCATCATCAAATTTAAATCTGAAATTCTAACTCAGGTGAAGCAAGATATAAGAAGATTAATAAAAGAAGTCCTGGGTAATCCTCAAGTAAGCACAAATGAAAGAATAGAGAAACCCAGAGAAAGGAGAGAAGCCTTTGATGAAGAATATAAACAAAATCTAGAATATATGAAACAGATCCAAAGAGAATATCAGGAAATTAAAAACTCCATTGAAAGCTGGCAAAATCTTTTAACAGAAACTAAAGACAAACTTTCAAAACTTGAAGATAGATTTGCAAAGTATGATCGTGAAAGGAAGGATCTCTTAAAAATAACAAGGAACCAGGAAGCAATGATACAAAGGCTAGAAGATGACAAGACGATTTATAACCTAAGAATAAAATATGTGAATGAAGATGCAGCAAAAGTACAAATGAAATAAAAAGTCTATTCACAGAAATAATTAAGAAAAACTTCCCAAACATAGGCAATGGAAGTGAAGTTCAGATAAATGAGGCATATAGAACTCCAGCCAGCTACAACCAAAACAGATCTACACCCAGACATATAATAATCAGGATTCCAGAAATCCATCACAGGAACAGAATATTAAAAGTGGTCAGAGAAAAGAAACAGATTACCTATAAAGGAAAACTCATCAAAATCACAGCAGACTTCTCAATGCAAACCATCAAATCAAGAAGAGCTTGGAGTGAAATAGTCCAAGCCCTGAAAGAAAATAACCTCCAACCCAGAATGATGTACCCTGCAAAACTGTCTCTCAAAATTAATGGAAAGACAAGATATTTCCATGACAAAGAGGAACTGGGGGAGTTTGTGACCACCAATCCAACCCTGCAAAGAATACTGAAGGACATTCTAGAGAGAGAGAAGAAAATCACCAGGGTTCCAGGAATAATGGCAGAAAGGCCTCAAAGAAAGGGGCAGACAGTGGAATGAAGGAGAAAAGTAAACAAATAACAACAGAAAAAATAGCATGGCAGAGATAAGACAGAAGATTGGTTATATCACTTTTATCTTGATTGATTTTATTTGAATCTGGATGCTTGAGAGTGTCGAGTCTGAGATTAGAGGCAACTACTCTGAAGATGACAGGATTCAATAGGATACCCATTCTGGTTTCCTATTAACTGCCTTTGAAGTCCTATAATGTCTCCAATGTTTAGATTTTATTAATAGTGTAAAGCGATGCTAAGTTTATATTATATTTGACAATATAGACAATTTTATTGAAAATAACAAGAGACATCATAGTGACTGCCATAGATCACCTAGTGTTGTGTTTTTGTGTCTTCTTTTCATTTCATGTTTCTCTAGGAATTTGTATTGCTGACTTGTTTTGATTTGTTTCTCCCTCTAATATAGAAAGGTTAGGTATATGTGTAGAGACTTATACATGTGTAGAACTTCTAAGTAGTTTATGAGAATGGATTATAGTTATTGTAAAGAAAAAAAAAGGAAAAGAGTATTCTAAAGGATATAACTACATGTATGTTTGAGTGTGTGGAATTAATAACCATGTTGCTAAGGTTTTAGTTGGATGGATGAGCAAAACTGACTGCAGTCTCACTGTTTGGATGTCCATTTTTTTTGTGGACTTTACTTTTGTAACTTGAACAACTGCATCTAAAAGGAAAGTATGTAGTTATCAACTAGTGATTTTTTACTGGTTACTATTTTTGTTTTTTGTTTTGTTCTGTTTTGTTTTGTTTTTGAGATTTTGTATTGTTTCTACCCTCTTTTTGTTTCAAAATTTTTTCTTTTAATAAAAAATTTTTTTAAAAAAAAGCAAGAGGAGGAAAAGAAAGTGCTCTAAAAGAGATAACTGTGTGTATACTTAAGTGTGGAAGATTGATAACTATGTTAACTAAGTTTTTGTTGGATCAGTGACCAGAACTGTTTGCAGGCTCACTGTTTGAATGTCCACTTTGTATGCTTTAATTTTGTAACTTGAACAACTATATCCAAGAAGACAATATGTAATGTATCAAATAGTGATTTCTTACTGTTTTTTTTTGAAATTCTGTATTGTTTCTACCCTTTTTTCTGTTTTGCTTCCCCCCCTTTTTAAATAAAAAAAAAAGAAATTAAGATTAGAGGTCCCATTCTATCTACCTAGCCCCTTTCTGGGTGTCTTCCTTGAAAAGTTAAAAACATCATACCACAGCAATATATGTGCACCCATGTTTATATCAGAACAATTTGTAGTAGTTACATCTTGGAAACAACCCAAATGCTCATCAACTGAAGAATGGATAAAAAAGATTTAGTCTTTTTTGTACAGTGGAGTACTACTCAGTCATAAAGAAGGATAAATGTGAGCCTTTTATAGGTAAATGGTTACAATTTGAGACCATAATCATATATGAATTAAATCAGACTCACATGTGTAAACAGCATATTGTCTCATTAGTGTGAAAAACTGAAAGAGTAAATAAGATCCAAAATGTGCAATAAATATTGTGAAATAGGAAAAAAATCATTCAAAAGGAAGAAGGAACTAGGATGTGGGAAAGGAAGAGAAAAGAAAAAAATACAAGATAGTTATACTACTAGTTTCTTTGTTCATTGAAAAGAAAGGTTTGTACTAATATCATTTGGAGAACATCCCATTCTTTAATTTTGTTGAAATTTTATTGTGCATATTGTAGTATTATTAAGATAGGTATTCTTAAATACATAATCCTTACTGGTCTATGTCTAATGGGGTATGTGTGTGTGTGTGTGTGTGTATAGAAAAAAAGTTCAAGAAATAGGTATTATAGATTTCAAAAACTCATATTTTGGGAAAAATATACACATTATTTGAAACTTTACCTCAAATTTTGTTTATATACTAGTTCTGATCCATATCTGTCTTCTTAGTAATCACTGTAACTTTTTTCTAATTTTCTATTTAATTCTATATGTTATTTACTTTTGAAAACAGTATAAATGCCAAAAATTTTAGTCAGTGAAAATGATATGTAAGGCCCTCATTTCCTACAAGCATGCAATATTGCAGTAAGTGTGCTCTCAAGATTTCTGCCTGAAGATAAGCTTTGTAAAAGTATCTTTGAGTTTAAAAAACTCAGTCCTTTCAAATGATACCCAACAGGTTTGTATCTTATCATTTGTTTTCCTTTGGCATGGTGCACTTTTGTGCTGAGATTTTAGTGGACTGATTTAGTCTTCTCATATTCTTTTAACTTCAGAATCCCAGATCTGGACTCATACAATTTTTTTTTTCATTTTTATTAGTACGTGTTTGCAGGACATAATGTTCACATTCCCTGTATGGAGTTGGTTCATGTGCATAACTCATTTTAAATCCTTTTTCCATCTTCTTTCCCTCCTTTCCTTTCTCCTCCCTGCACCTTTTAATCTCCTTTCTATCTGAGAAACATCTATCTCCCTACTTCCTATTATCTGTCTTTTATTTTGCTCTATCAACCCACATAAGAGGATGTGAGTGAAAGACTTAGAGAAGACAGGTAGTTTATGAGACTTGAATGTCTGAAATTATGTTAGAACAACATTGGGCTTTGTGGTGAACACTGGGGGTTGCCAAAGGTTGATAATATGCCCTTGTTATTCCCATCATATATATAAATACATTATTTTGTAAAATAATGTGGCCTGCCAATGCTGTGATTAGGCAAATTACAGATGTATTTTGAGCACTACAAAAATGAATAGTCCATAGAAAGCATCAATCAAGGAAATAGATCATTCAGGAATAACCCAGTAGCCTAGATGGGAAAATACACAATGTTACTATACTATCTATAAACAAGATGTATACTAAGTGGGTGATGTCTATCAATATTTAAATGACAAAAGCAGTCAAGCAGAAGAGATGATTAGTAATACCAAGGCAATATCTTTTTGCAAAGTGAGTTAATACAAATCACCATATTTCCTCCTAGGATTCTAATTCAAATAGTCACCATGTAAAGGAGAGAACTCAGAAAAGGAATGTTCAGTGAAGAGGCATAGGGGAGCACACAAAGAGACATTCTTACTTGGTAAGGAAAACAGTTTCTTAAAAAATTAGACTGGAGGAAAAGCCACATCTTTAAGTTACATAGCCAACAAATAAGTCTCTGTGGAGAATTAGTTCTTAACAGTCATTTATTTCTAAACTGCAGCCAACAGATGGTACTATCATGGTAATGGTTGAAGAGACTTTTGCTTGGAAAAATATTATAACACTAAAACATTACTATTTTACTAAGATTCAAAGATAGACGGGTTTCATTCCTCTTAATCTGTACTTACTACATATTCTTGACTGCATTCCAAGTGATTTTTAGTGAAAAGTGTGTAATATGCATTCTTAAGTCCTTACATATTTAGGAATGTATTTATATACACTTCCAATAATAAATGGAATGTGATGTTAGGCGTAGTAGTTCACTGTTAGTCCATAGGTGAAGATTTATTTTCCGCATCTGAATCACACTCTCAATACTTATGTTGTGGGGAGAGGGGGAGTGGTATGTTTTGATGTGGTCAGAACCACCATAGGAACAAAGGGCAAACTCACTGCTGGGCTCTTAACCTGTTACTCATTAAGAGCATGATTTGTGTTTTATTCTGAGGGACTTAAAAGTGGCCTTTGCTAAAAATCATAACTCTTCACTCAGACCGAGAAATGCCCAAAAAGGTAACTAAAAGCAGAACAAAACTTTACATTTTGTAATACTTTGGGTCAAATTCTTTTTAGCTTCACATATAGATGTATTAGTCACATAGGGAGTATCTGTCTAAAATATGTCAGGACAAAGTTTATTAGCCTTTAATTTACCTAGTCTGTTTCATCTGTCTTCAAGATGGAGGACACCAAGGTAAGAGTAACTAAAGAGATTTCTTAGATTCACAGGGACACTCAGTGAGTGTCCAGTTTTAGAACCTACCCCTGGAGCAATGGTTTGAACTCTCCTGCTGTTGTCCTGAACCAGTAATCACCTGAGTTCCATGAAAAGCAGAGCCTTGCATGACCGAAGCTACCACAAAGACAATCATTTTATGGGGGCAAAATGGATCCCCAAATCATGAGGATTCATCCAGAGCTAGGAAATCAGGACTGAGAGAATGATCAACTAGACCCTAGTCCACCTCAGCTAATCCTTGAAAGCAGACCTCCTGCTTTTGTAGGTAAATCTGACTGATCCTTTTCATCAGACTATGCCTCCTTCAGCTCAAGCTGGAGTCCTTTCCTGTCTTTTTTTACCTTCCAATTAAAGCCCTCATCTAGAAATTCACACCATCACAGGATGAATGACAGTTTTCCACTATTATTTTTTATTATGTTTTGATGAAAGAACTGTGGTGCATCTACTAATGTATCTTTTATAATTAAGGTGAGTTATTAGAAAAGACCAGCGATGAAAACTCTTAACTGTATCACTGTTACTTTCCTAGGAAGCTCATAGAGACACATCTGAAAACCATCCCCAGTCGTGCATTTGCAAATCTGCCCAATATTTCCAGGATGTAAGTCATTTTTTAATATAAAGAGAAGTTTGTGGTTTTGACATGCTACTTTCTAAAATGTGTTTTGTCAAGAAAATATTATGCTTCTTGCAAATGTCAGTGGCATTTATATTTAAAGTATTCGAATGTATCTGATATTTGTCTGATTTTGCTTCATCTGCTTACTAATTCATAGCTTTAAAAAAAAACTAAAGCAAATTAAAATTGATTTGGTCCTGAGAAATTCATCATTCTTGGTTTATTTTAATATATCTTGTAACATGACAGACCTTCTGCTGGGACTTTCTCCCATAAGCAGATGTGTATGTCGCTCTAACCCACCTATCCTCGGTGACTCACTTCTCAACACTAACATAAATGCTTATCATTGGTCAAACATGTAGCCAATGGTTTCATACATTAAAAACAAAAGGATATAAAAGAGGTAAAAATAATTTTAAACCTTGGAAACAGAATTCCTGTAAACCCTTAATTAGGATAAAAAGAACTTCCCTATTAGGCTGACAAGTGGTGTGTCTATGAGATGAAACAGGTCTTTATTTCATTTCATTAATTCTGACATGCAATTCAGGTAACTCACGCATACCAAATAATACCACCGGTTGCAACCTATATAGTCCCTGGCTAAGTTTATTCATTACACAACCATTTACTGTTTATTTTGCCACTTTAGCAGTTCTCACTCTGAGACAGTTATGACATTTGACATTTTTGGCTGTCAGAATTGGAGAAGGAACTAATTTCTAGTGGGTAGAAGGGAAGGATGCGGCTAAGAATCCTGCAGGCTACAGGACAGCCCCCAGTAGAGAACCATAGCACAAAATGCCAGCAGTGCTGAAAGACCATTCTCATTGAAATTCTCTGCAGTCTTTGATGTTGCTATCCAGAGCTTCTTTTTTCAAATTCTTGCTTTTTGTTTGTTGTTTGTTTCTTTGTCATTTCTCTTTCATTACTCTTATCACATCACCCTGACTCTTCCTCAGCCTCCTGTCCTGATTTCTCATTTTTTTATTTTCTGCCAATTCCTTAAATATCAATTCTTTCTCCATGTATTTTGCTCTGTTTCCTCTATGCTCTACTTTCCTTGTGTCAACACCTCTATTCCTTTGTTCTCACTGTCACCTAATACAGTGATGCTAAGCAAAATATCTCTAGGCCTGAATCACCCTTACAATTCAAGCCTTCATTGGAAGCTTCCAAATATCAATGCTTGATATCCCACAAGCACTTGCAATTCAGTTTATCCCAAATAAACACATTGCCTTCCTCCCACTCCTTTTAATAACCCTACCACTCAGCATCTTGAGCCCTACAAAACTTCAAATTCTTTTTAGTTCTTTCTTTTCTCTCACCTCTCTTAAACAGCTTTCTATTTGTCTCCATGTGGATGTCCCAACAAGCATTTCTTGGAAAACAAGAAACAAATATTTATTGAGCCCCACTTGGTGCCTGCCACTTGTAAGATGCTCCAAATAAAACAACAGAGGATACATTTACTCCTAAGGAAGCCATGACTGCCATGATGGGTCAGTTCTGGGACTAGAATTTAGGCTGAGAAGGAAGCAGAAGGGAGGGAGGAAGAGATGAAGAAAGGAAGTAAGACATTTTTAAAAAGGAAGTCAGGTGTGGTGGCATAGACTTGTAATCCCAGCTGTTAAGATGGCCAAAGCAGAAGAGTTAGAAATTCAAGGTCAGTCTAGGCAATGCATCCTGACCTTACTTCAAAAACAAAAGTCTAGGGATGTAGCCCAGTGCTAGAGCACTAGCCTAGCATGCACAAGCCCTATTTGCAATCCCCAGTATTACAAAAACAAACAAACAAACAATTGGGAAGTGGACAAGAGTAGAGTCACAAATCGTGAAGAAGGAATCTGAAATCTCCCCAAAGGACCAAGCCACTGAATGAGCATGTTTTCATTTCAGAAGTGCACCCTGGGCTGTGCTGTGGAGAGAGGCCTGTAGAGCAGAGGCAGGGCCACAGACAGGAAGCCAGGGCATAGGCTGATGTGGGCACTGAAGAGAGACACCAAATTGAGTAATGGTGATGGAGTGTGATAAAGAAAACATATAGAGATTGGATAAACAACCAAGGGAGAATTTAGACTTAATAGATTTGGATTTAGAGGGAGATGGAGATGAATCACATCAAAATTTCTGGTTACAACATCTGTGTCTTTGATGACCTATTCATGGAGATACAGGGGAAGCTTTTGTGTTTTGATATGGAAGGCTTGGGATAAGTTAAGAATTCAGTTTGGAGTATATGTCCTTTGAGGTACAGAGATATTCGGTGGACATTGTGATTTAGAAATAATGTTTATTCATTCAATAAATATTTAGCCTTGCAATTCAGTTTGTGTCTATTACTCTACAAAGAGCTAAGGACCCATCAGGGAACAAATGGATAAAGATCAGTGTTCCCACAGAGGTTATATTCAAATGGGAGGAAATAGACCATGAATCAAAAATAAAATAAACAAGTAAATTATGTGCCGATTTAGGAAGGAATACTGTATATTGGAAAAAGAGGAAAAAAAGGGTAAGGAACATTGAAAATTCTGAGTATGTGGAGTACTCAGAGGAGATACCTGAGAAAAGACAGACACTTGTGAGTCATAAACTTGTAGATGGAACTAGAACCAGGGAAATGTACTCGTACACAAAAAGAGAACTTAAGAGTGAAAAAAGAACAATTTTAAGAGCATGCAGTCCTTAAGTAGATGAGAATGGATGGACTCCAAATAGAAGGACTGACTTTCTGTAGGAAGATGGTCACTTTTTGTATAAGAAAGTTATAGTAAAAGACAGGGAAGATGCAAGTAAATTAATATGCTATTGGTGGCAAATTCAAGACATTTATGTTTCAAGATTTAAATCATTTCTACAAATTATTAAAAAGTTTTCTAATAAGATTGAAGCTAGAAGATGGCAGTTCAAAATTTGAGGATAAGTTTTGAAAACATAAGTGTGGCCAGTAAGAAAAAGACTGACTAAGATATACAGGACACCCAAGAGTATATGAAGACCACATTGAAGCTTCTAGAGAGACAGTGTTGGATTCCCTGGATGCCTTTTCTACCCCCTTGGAGAGCACTTAGCACCAGCTATATTAATTCCACTTACTTGTCTATATCCTCCACTAATGGAAATTCCTTGAAGCTAGGGAAAAGATTGTTTTACCAATTTACAGCCAGACATCTGACATAAAGTAAATGGCCAATAGGTATTTGTTGAGCTAAAACAAGTACATGTATATAAGTAATAAAGTTATGGCATATTTCAAGGCAGAAGGAGAAATCACCAGGATGATGCTAGGTATACCTGATACAGTACAAATTCCCAACTATTAATTCTGGCATAAATATTAATAGTATAAAATATCCTACTTTGGATAATAAATGATAGAATCATTGTAGGAATTACATAAGATTTACATGATAAGAAGAGATTTGAAAATAGGATCTGACTTTTTCCAGTTATAAAAATGGGATAAAGCAAGCAGGGTGTCACTATTGTATCCCACTGAATAAATGGTCGCTATGTAGCTCCACAACTATGTTTTAACAACCCTGAAAGAAGTGCCCTTAATTTGGAGAAACAAAAATTTTGGTCCCATCATGTGGACTGAATGGCTCTCTAAATTGTTGAAAAAGGCTTACATTTCTTAACTAAGAAAGAAATGGCTGTGATGTGAACCTCAGAAAGTAAATTGGCAGCCTTAAAGTGATTCTTGCCTTCTGGGTGACTCACTTGTACCCATGCTCAAACCTCTGCAGTCCTTACACAAGAAATTAACTGCTTTAAATGGACTCCATTGCTCCCTCTACCATACAGATAAAATATTTAGAACAAAACAATTTATGTAATAATGTTGCTATACACAAAGTAAAGAGTTAGGAGATCTGAAAAATCAAAAGATAATTGCTTATAGGTAATTCAAGAGAAAAGTACAGGACCATGATAATACTCACTATAAACATAATTTCTAGGGGCTGCAAATTTAGCTCAGTGGTATAAGCACCTGCTTGGCAAACACAAGGTCATGAGTTTGATTCCTGGTACCAAAAAAACATAACACCAAAAACCATGATTTTTGAAAATTCAGTATGGAACAATTCAGTGTTCCTCTGATAAACATTTCATTGTTGAAAATATTTTACTAATAGATTCAATTCAGAGTGGTTCTCAACCTTTCTTGACATTACAGTCATATAGGAAGCTTTTAAAAAGTAAAAGTACTCAATCTGATTTAATTATCCTGGACTATATCTTGAACTTCCATGTATTTTAAAAGCTCCTGACGTAATTCAGTTGTGTGCCCAGAGTTGCTAATCTCTGCTATGACTGGGGCTAGACATCATCTGGTACTCCTTTACCATCTCAAAAGTCATAGAAATGGGTCTTGGTATAAAAATGGACATTGAATTTGTCTGCATTAGTCATTCTCATTGAAAGATGGAATTTCAGTAAACTGCTTAAAACATTTTATTCTTTATTTATTCCTGACCAGCTCTGTGTAGCAGTTTCTCCTTATTCTTCTTTTAGCACTTAAAACTTTGATTGGCATTATAATTTGCTTATAAAATCCAAGATTAATCTTAAATTTTCTACCTTATTGAAAATCTAGAGGAGAGGTCATGAATGAATATGTGGTCATGACTCTGTGAAAGGTTTTTCTAGAGAACTGTGATTTTTTTCTTCATCTTGTTTGAAACTTTATTTCTAATCCTATGTAATTCAGTGCTCTCTAATCATTTTCTAATGCTCTTATTTTTGCGCTCTTGAGTAATACATCTGTGCATTCAATCATTCATTCATTCATTCATTCATTCTCTTGACACATTTATTAAGCGTCTGCTACATACCAAGAACTATGAAAAACACTCAAGATTCACTGATCAAAAGCAATCCTCTATGTCACAGAATTTAATCTATGAGATAACATACATCAAATATCCAAAACACTGGGAAGGATACACTGTAGTCATTACTAAAAGAAGTTTATGATACCATGACGATATACCATGGGAATTTTAAACTTTGTAGGCTGTTGGAAGAAAACTTCTAGTTAAAATGACTGTAGATATCTTAAGATGAATAAGACACAAAGTATTGGGAAAGTTCAGGTATCATGAGATCTATTAAAAATGTAATTAGTTTTTACATAATTAGAGAGTATACATGCAGCCTGTGTATGTTGTGTGGTTTGACAAAGAAGTTACATCAAAAATAACATTTGGAGTTCACAACCTTACTAACTTTCTACTTTGTCTTGTATTTTTGTGATGTTTAGCTACTTGTCTATAGACACAACTCTGCAGCGGCTGGAATCACATTCTTTCTACAATTTGAGTAAGATGACTCACATGTAAGTACCAGAAAAAGTGCACCATAGATCCAAGCCACAGTCAATCTTGACTGATAATCTAGAGGATACAGATGGCAGTGAGGGCTGGTTTCTAGATCATAGATCAAAACTTCTGCTTACCAGTAAGTTCTCAACTTGTCACTCTAAGTTTATATTAACACATCCTAATTATTTTTCATTTCTATGGTTAAAAGTCAAAGATGACCTGGCTCTGAATTGTTACTCACTCTATTGCTACATATCAGCAGATTTTATTGGTGTGAATGTCAATTATTCAATAAATACATACTGAGAACCTATATGATTCTAGAGCCTGCAAAAAATTCTGCAAAACTAATACTTTTCCTTAGTTAGGAAAAATAAAAATTGCTCAGTGATTAAAAAGGAAAATTGATAACTAGCTATGGATTTGGTAAAGGCTGGATTTAAAAATGGGCTTCTCGCTAATCTTGAAAAAATAATGTGTTCTCTCCTAGTCTCATTAATACAATAAGCATAATCAAACTTCCAACTTAATTTAGTTATTATAAATAAGAGTGATATAATATATGTAAATATTGAGCACAATGCCTAACACATCAACATATCAAACTAGTAAATATGCTTCAGAAATATTATTTTTGTTATTTCTCTAGTTCATTATAATTTATAAGTTTTACATAAATCATCACATTGCATTATTTTGCATATCCATGAATTATGAAATATTAACTATTGTCTTAAATATTTGTCAGCTTTTCATTATTATAACAACATACTTATAAAGAGAAAAGTATAACTTTGGCTCATAGTTCTGGAATTTCATATCCAAGATCAGGGAGGGTGGGTCACAACATTGCTTTGGGCTTTTGAACAGGGAGCACATCACAATGAGAGCACATGAGAAAGCAAATTTCTCACCTCATGAACCAAGAAGCAAAGAGAAACAGGAAGAAGTTGGGGTTCCATAATCCCCTTTGGTCTAAGGATCATCCAATAGGTCCGAACTCCACACCGTGTCCTGATAGTCCCATCCTAGGGACCAAACCTTGAACTTCTGGGTGACACTCATCCAATCATAGAAATGAGGGAAGGAAAAAAATAATCCACCTATAAATGTTTGTCTTAATATCTTAGACATTAAGCTAAATCTCTATGTATATTATTTGTTTAATCCTCATTTAAGCTTCAAACAAATAACCCAGTTGTCTTAGTTACTTTTCTCTTTGCCGAGACAAAATACTCAACACATTCATTAAAGGAGAAAATATTTATTTCAGCTCACAGTTTGCAGAGATTTTAGCCCATAGTCAGCTGACTCCAGGGAAGGGGAGCATGCCAAGGAGGAATGGCAGAGGAGAAACAGTCCATGGAAGGGTAGGCAAGAAACCTGCAAGCAGAAAGCAGTAAAACAAGCCTCCTTTCTCCTTCACCCTATGCAGGCTACAAACCTTTTGGGTGGTGCCACTCACACCCAGAATAGACTTTATCATCCACACCCATTACTATACTAAACCAGTCAGTGGAATAAATTACTAATACACACCCTTAATCCATAGCCACACACCCTAGATCCTTTCAGCTCTGAAAAGCTCCACTTATAAGTGCATGAGTTTTTGAGGCGACATCTGTATACAAGCCATAGCATCTGTGAAGTAAAGATTATTACTTCTAGTATTTATATGTGCAAAACACAAATTCAGAGAAGCTAAACTATGTTTTCCCTGGCCACATAACTGTTGAATAGGGTTAGAATCTTCATACTACCAATGTCTGACTTAAAAATTCTTATATGTGTACTACATTATACTCAAGAATACTGAGACCCAAAATGTTGCTTCCAACTATGGTAAGCAAGCTTACATCAGACTGACCATTAGTCCAAGAATAACTAGAAGAGAGGGGCAAAAGAAAAATCTGCTCACAGGCGTTGAAGTGTTATGAAGGCAACAAGGATTTGAAGAAAGATAAATAAGTCCCCAAAATAACATTTCGTTGTTTTCTTTGTGAGGCTTTTTGCAGAATTGTATGCAAAAGCTTAAAGACTAAGAGGATGACTAGAATCTAAATTGTCTCATTAGGTTAGGGAAATAAAAATGGGAGCTCATGACTTATTCAGAAGGATGGTTTTAGTAAACATGCCATGGTGGGGGCGGGGGGAGAAAAAACAGAAAATGACCCACAGAAAATTCAGATTGTGGAGTTATCAGACATAGACTCTACAATAGGTGTAATTTAATAGGTTTGTAAATGATGAGGGAGAATTTCAGGATAGAACTGGAAACTATAAAAAGTCACTTGTAAATTCCAGAACTTAAAATGTCAGCAGCTGAAATAAGAATCTTGGTATACGAGTTCAACAATTGATCTGTTACAGATCAAAAGAATTTTTAATCTAGAAGATATACCAGAAGAATATATGTAGCCTGAAACATGTAGAGGAAAAGAAGAACTATATGACATAATAAAAGGTCTAACATATCTACCATTGGTTCTGAAGAAAAAGAAGAACTAACAATGAAAAAAAGGAATGATCAAAAGGAATTTTTCAAAACTCTTAAGAAACATCAAGTCACAGGTGTTAGAAATACAGAAAACCCCAAAAAGGTAGATACAAAGGAAATCTTTTAAGGTACATCATGTTAAAAGTGCTAAAAACCAGAGACAAAAAGAAAGTCATAAAAAAAAAAAAGCCCAAGAAAAATAGATAATACTTTCAAGGGCATGACAGTGAGTCTGATAGTTGAGTTGTCAATATAGAAATGCTGGGCCTCATAAAACAATAGAAAGATATTGGAAAAAAAATAAAAAAATATTAGCAAGTATCTATCAAACCAATAAAAAGATTCTTTAAAATTTAAAAAAAGATACCTCAAGCAAACAAAAAAAATTGAAAAGAATTCAACACCATTAGGTTCACACTCAAAGAACTGCTAAAGGGAATGATTAAGACAAAAGGGAAATGATCCCAAATAGTAACACATTCTGCTCAGGAGGAAAGGGAAAGCAGCAGAAAGAGGTATGTATGTGGGTAAATATAAATGAAACTTGACTGCTAAAATAAAACAAAATAAGTTTGAAATATAGACAACCCTTGCTCCATATTATAGTGTGAGATCATAAAACTGCGGACTGAACCTACAAAGCAATCAATGAGAAAAATCTAATGGTTTGGTGACATTTAATTGTATCTGTTAAAACACTGAAATTTTTCTTACTGTCAGTTACAAATGTATAGGGAAAGAAAAAATAGTAAAACTAATATTTATTTCATGCACTGTAATTTTAAATATCAGAAACATCTAAAATTACAATGTTTTATTATTTTGTGGAAACTTATGAGAAATAGTTTGAACAGTGCTTGCCTTTTTGAGTATAAGCTGTAAGACTGTCTCTTAAAAATTGCAAGATGGCCTACTAAGTGGTGGCATGATAGAGAGCCTCACTGAAAAAAACCCAACTCAGACACTGGAATCTGACAACATGGAGAAAGCCAGACAAAAGGAGAGGAATTCTCACAATCCAGGAAGAAACTGAGGAAAAAGATAAAGAAAAAAAAAAAAGAAAGAAAGAAGAAGAAGAAGCGTGGATGGAGGGCTGGAGCTGGGCAAGCCCTGGTCGCTGTACTGGCACCAACTCACGTTCCAGCTGAGATCACAGTCCTGCCAAGAGCAGGGGTTGGTGAGCTCCAGACCCTCGGCTGGAGGAGGTGCTGTGGCAGAGAGTGGAAACAGCCAGTCGAGCTGCGTGAACTTTGGTGAGTGACGGGAACTGGATTCCCCAGAGCAGGATGACCTGCTAGATGACATTTTGAAGTTGGGCAGGGTCGGCTTGAATCAAAACCTGAGGTGGTGTCTGTTAATGGCCCCTGCTCCAAAGCAGATTGGTGGGATATGCTCGGGCTAGGCCAGGCCCCTGGTTGAAACCCAATAGCTGGGGACAAGGCTGTTGTGAGCCAGAGGCATCCCCAGGGAACACACAAACTTGCTGAAGCATAAACTGGTTGACTGACATAGGGGGAGGGACTGACTCTCAGTGTGCACCTCACAGATCCAAAGCAGACTAGGGGGTGGCACTTCCCTAGCCAGTGCACTGCAGAATAAACTATAGGCAATACAAAAGGCCCAAAGACCTCCACCACCCACCTGTCTGAAGGGGGCCAGAAACATGACAAGACAGAGAAACAACAAAAGGTCTCCAACCATGGAACCAGGGAAAGTGAGTCCAGCAGAGGTAAATACAGAGGAACTTGAGGGCAGCAAACCTGTAATGTCAGAGACAGCCTCATTGGAAATAAAGAAATACTTCTGTGACCTCATCGACAAATTTAAATCTGAAATTCTAACTCAGGTGAAGCAAGATATAAGAAGATTAATAAAAGAAGTCCTGGGTAATCCTCAAGTAAGCACAAATGAAAGAATAGAGAAACCCAGAGAAAGGAGAGAAGCCTTTGATGAAGAATAAAAACAAAACCTAAAATACATGAAACAGATCCAAAGAGAATATCAGGAAATTAAAAACTCCATTGAAAGCTGGCAAAACCTTTTAACAGAAACTAAAGACAAACTTTCAAAACTTGAAGATAGATTTGCAAAGTATGATCGTGAAAGGAAGGATCTCTTAAAAATAACAAGGAACCAGGAAGCAACAATACAAAGGCTAGAAGATGACAAGACGATTTATAACCTAAGAATAAAATATGTGAATGAAGATGCAGTGACAAATACAAATGAAATAAAAAGTCTATTCACAGAAATAATTAAGGAAAACTTCCCAAACATAGGAAACGGAAGTGATGTTCAGATATATGAGACATACAGAACTCCAGCCAGCTACAATCAAAACAGAGTTACACCCAGACATATAATAATCAGGATTCCAGAAATCCATCACTGGAACAGAATATTAAAAGTGGTCAGAGAAAAGAAACAGATTACCTATAAAGGAAAACTCATCAAAATCACAGTGGACTTCTCAGTGCAAACCATCAAATCAAGAAGAGATTGGAGCAAAATATTCCAAGCCCTGAAAGAAAATAACCTCCAACCCAGAATGAAGTACCCTGCAAAACTGTCTCTCAAAATTACTGGAGAGACAAGATATTTCCATGACAAAGAGGAACTGGGGGAGTTTGTGACCACCAATCCAACCCTGCAAAGAATACTGAAGGACATTCTAGAGAGAGACAAGAAAATCACCAGGGTTCCAGGAACAATGGTAGAAAGGCCTCAAAGAAAAAGGGCAGACAGTGGAATGAAGGAGAAAAGTAAACAAACAACAATGACAGAAAAATAGCATAGCAGAGAGAAGACAGAGAAGATTGGTTATATCACTGTTTTGTCTTGACTGATTTTATTTGAATCTGGATGCTTGAGAGTGTCGAGTCTGAGATTAGAGGCAACTACTCTGAAGATGACAAGATTTAATAGGATACCCATTCTGGTTTGATTATTAACTGCCTTTGAAGTCCTATATGTCTCCAATGTTTAGATTTATTAATAGCGTAATGCAATGCTAAGTTTAATTATACTATGTTTGACAATATAGACAATTTTATTGAAAACAAGAGACATCATAGTAACTACTGTAGATCACCTAGTATTGTGGTTTTATATGTCCTTTTCATTTCGTGTTTCTCTAGGAATTTGTATTGTTGACTTGTTTTGATTTGTTTCTCCCTCTAATACAGAAAGACTAGGTATATGTGTAGAGACTTATACATGTGTAGAACTTCTAAGTAGTTTATGAGAATGGATTATAGTTATTGTAAAGAAAAAAAGAGAGGAAAAGGAAGTATTCTAAAGGATATGACTGCATGTATGCTTGAGTGTGTGGGATTGATAATCATGTTGCTAAAGTTTTTGTTGGATAGATGAACAAAACTGATTGCAGTCTCACTGTTTGGATGTCCACTTTGTATGCTTTACTTTTGTAACTTGAACAACTACTTCTAAGAGGAAAATATTTAATTATCAGCTAGTGATTTCTTACTGGTTACTATTTTTTTTGTTTGTTTTGTTTTTGAGATTTTGTATTTCTACCTTCTTCCTATTTCAAATTTTTTCCTTTAAAAAAAAAGACTGCCTCTCTTCTGTTGGGCTGGGGATGTGATTCAGAGGCAGAGCTCTTGCCTTGCATGCACAAGGCCCTGGGTTTGATCCCCAGGACCCCACCCCAAAAAATAGTCAAGACAGTATGTTTTCAATATCTTGGCAAGTTGTCATACTTCTTTCTAGATATGGAGCAGCTTTTATTCTTATCTCTTTTAATTAATGAAATATTCTCAAGAGTTCTCTTAATGTGATTTTTATGTTTTTACTTTTTTCCAGCATTATTTCTTTCTGAATATCTTTCTTCATAATTTTTGTTGCAACTATTTCTCTCATTTAGATAAGTAATTTGCCTTCACTAAATACCTTTGGTTGAACAGTTAGGGTGTCTCAAACAGCAGCAGCATTGACATTTCTGTGTCAGCTACCTCTTCTACAACTCCATTTATATTTGATTCAAATTTCACTTTTAGTACTATTACATTTCATAACTTTGCTGCACTTTTCATCTTTATTTGCCAATTCACTCTTTCAATTAACCATTTTTATAAAATGTCATAGAAACTTGTTACTGAGAAACATACAGGCAATACAGCTGCATGCTTTGTTTATGAACAAGCTGAATGATAAATATGCAGTGATCAACAATGAATTTAACAAAGGTAATATAATTGTCACTCATTATGATGAATTTCTGTTAATTACACAGTGATTTGTAGGCTGAAGTGTCAACAACAAAATTGCACTTTATTAACTCATGGTTAATATACTGTAGTAACTGAAATTTGAATCATGTTGCCAGGGACACTTATTTAAATTTAACTAAGTCATAGTGGCTGAACTCTATGGATATTGGAGCCACAGGAACCAAGGGTTGCCTTTTCACAATTAAAAGACACAGTCGCAAAAGTAAAAATGAATAGAAAAAAAGAAAAAATGAATAGGAAGATTATAAATGGTGTTAAGATGTTACAAGGACTTTAAATTATCTGAAAAGTGTTAAAAGTATTAATTTATAATAGACTATATAAGTCAATAAGTGTTTTAATACATAGGATAGGAACTAAAATAATTGTGCTAGAAGAATGGTTAAGTGTGGCCAGTCATAGTGGGGCATTCAGTACAAGACAAAAAGGGGAGGGATAGATAACAAGCTAATAGTAGTAGGGAATAAAATAATGCAAATTTATTGATACAAAAAGGCATACTATTAGCTCATTGTTTTGGAGGGTTTAGTCAATTGTCAGTTGACTTCATTGCCTTTGGGCCTGTACCTAGGCAGCATAACATGGTAGGGGGCACATGGAAGCAGCTCACTTCATGGTAACTAGGAAGGAAAGAAAAAAGACAAGGGGCTGGGGCTTCAGTATTCCCTTCAAGGGTACATCCCACTGAAAACTTTCTACTACTAGGTTCAGTAACTTCTCAATAACGTCATGTTCTGGTGACCAAGTCTTGAACATATGAACCACTGGAGAACATTTAAGACCTAAATTATAGCAAAGGGCAAAAAATGAGATGAAATGAATTACTAGAGCAAAGAGTAGGTTTGATGCCAAATCATCAGTATACATGTTAATTGCATTAATTATAAGGGACTAAATATTCTATATAAAATACAAGGGTTACCTGATTAGGTAACTTTAAAGACCCAACTATATTCTACTTACCTGGGATGTATTTTCCATATAATAATACAGAAAGATTGAAAGTGAAAGGATAAAAATATATAACATGTAAACAGTAACCAAGAGAAAATTGATGTAAATATACATATATAATGAAGCCTTATTATATACAAAAAAAGAATGCTTCATAATGATAAAAGGAAATACTATACCAAAAGATTAAAAAATTATAATTTAAATGTCTATAAGAGCATAATTTCCAAGGGTATAAGGCAGAAACAGGAAGAACTACAAAAAGAATTAGATATTCCACTATTAAAGTGGGAACTTATTTTAATATAGTTTTACCAATGACAGGCTAAGCATAGCAAAAAAAGTAAATAACTGTGTTGATAAAATTAATAAAATATTATATTCAAAACTTATAGAGTATATATTCATTTTCAAGGACACATATAATATTTGCCAAAATTTACCATAAGTGGAACCATTAACACAAGCTTCAAAAGTCTACAAAAAATGAAAGTATCTTTCTGACTAGTAAATAGCCTGGCTTCTAAATGAGTCTGACTTTTAAATAACCACATATCAAGAAAGAAACTACAGTATATGAAGAAAATAATTAAAAGAATGAAATATGACATGAAACTTGTAGGATACAGTTAAAGTCACACTCTAACTAAAATGCATAGCATTAAAAGACATTTAAAAGTCTGAAAATAAATAATTTACATTTTTCACAAGAAACATATATAAGAACAGTACATTAAAACCAAATAAAGCAGAATAATACTGAAGTCCAAGAAAACTTGGGATCCAGTACAATAGGAACATGAGTTGACAAAATTCAAAACCAAATCTTCTGACTACAAATGTTATTTCCATTCATCAAGCCATTCTCTGCCCCCTCACCAAAACATGAGAGCAACAAATAGCAATGAAGTCATGTGAACTCGTTGATCTCAGAAACAACAATTTTGGTTTTTGTGTTTTATAGTAAAGATTTAGTCATTATTTAAAAGTTGTCTTATAAATATTGATCCCCCACTAAGCCAAAGTATTAAATTCCTAGAGCAAAGGAAACTATTAAACTACAATAGATAAACAGAAGAATTTATAAATGAATGTATAAAAGATATTATATATTTATGAATGTATATATGAAGTGAGAGTTTGATAGCTTAGAAAATAAAAGAATGATGAATATTGCATTCATAAATTTTCCTAGTATACATTAAAATTATTTGCAAGCATTTTTGGTCATCAGAAAAGATACATGTAACTTTTTATGCATGCCACTCTCATGTTTAATGCATTTATTTTGTAATCATTTATTAAGCAGTGACTGTAAACAAAGTATAATACCTCTTGCATGAGAGGAACAGAGCAGAAAAATTACTCCTCTTCCATAAAGCAATTGAGAATGGTTTTGTGGGATTTTGTCAATATAAGGTGTGGAAAAAAAATATAAGCATAGAATCATTTGTTTAATCTCTAGACTATACAGCAGCATTCTACCAAATTTTCTCCAGATTCTTGAAATAGAATTCAAGAGCTCTGGCTTATTCAGAAAAAAAAAAACTCTTCATCATGTTTAATTTTCTTTAAGAACAGATATGCAATTAAGAATACATATTTCAGATGCCAGTGCTTTTTGCCAGCATTATTGAAAGCCTTCAATGAGGAAAACATCAGCAGTAAAAGAACAAAATGTTATTCTGTTTCATAAGTGACTTTCTTCAGCTGCCCTCCTTTTGACTTTTAGTCATATGGTTGGTACAACAGGAGACTGAACTAGAAAAACCCAGGAAATTTCTGCTTAACATCGCCTACCATCCTTACTGCTAACCAACCTTCCAACACCTCTTCAACCTTTCTGTGAGAAAGCTCTGCATATATCCTCTGCAATGGCTTCGAAATTCAAGTTTTGGTTTTGTACTATGATGTAAAATGGAGTTGTAGCGCATAAGGACTACAATTGTTGCCATGAATGACCCAGAGCTAGCATTCAAAAATAAGAAGCCACCCACTCAGTCAGTAAATATCATATGCTTAACACTATGTCAAATCTGTGACCATTACAGCTCAAAAAGTTGCAGGCAGGATTCAAAATGGTGGATCATTCTATTTTTTTCCCAAACTTCCTCCCTGTGCCTGTGTGATACCACAGTCTTGGTTGTATTCCTCCCATGTTACTCAGACTTTCTCATTATCCATTACTGACTGCTAATTTCTCACTTCTAACTGTTGGAGATCCATATGACTCAATCCTACATCCTCTCCTCTTCTTACTCTACATTCTTTCCCCTGTGATTTTATCCAACAACTCTCAAATTTGTATTTATTTCAGGCTTGTCATGGTGTTGGATCACATACTTACTGTTCTATCTGGCATCATTTCACAGAAGTCACACATATATCTCACAATGTATTTAAATATTCTAAACTGAGCCTAAGTTCTTGATTGTCCTGAAATCTACTACTGTTTCAGAGTTTGGTGAGCCTGAATGTGCTGCCTCTATTCATCCTGATGTAAATCTCAGCTACTTTTCCCCGCAGCACATGCTTTCATAATCTATGTATTGGTTTTGTTCAAATTTGGAAAATTTTGTCCACTATTTTGTGAGAGTACGTTGGAAATGAACCATGTCAGTTCTAGGACTGGTCTTCAAGAGAACTGGCACTTTTCACTGTAGACTCTTGGAGCCCTTAATTACCATGCCAGTACTGCTGATAAGAAACTATGTGGAGAGGTCCTGAGATTACACAAAAATAGAGAATGGCCCAAGTGAGGTAGGCTTTCAGCAATGCTCATTCAAGTCTGGCATCAGAGTACATCTTCTTGGACTCTGCAGGTTGATCCAGATACCAGTTGAAAACCATCCGGTGACCCCAGTGGATACTGCATGCAGCAGAAGTATCACTCAGCTTAGCACTGCCTGAACTCTTGATCCATGAAATAACTATTTTAAACACTTTGTTTAGAGCAATTTATTATGCAATAATAGATATCCAGAAAGGGGAGGCAATTATATATCTGATAACAATGGATAAAAGACCTTGCAGATTTGTAGGAGAAAACTACAAGAGTGGTAGCTTTCACTGTAAGTTATTGAGGGTTCGAGGTGGATGCAAATAGATTCTTTTTGTTTTAAACTTCTTCTGGGATATGCTTTGGACCCAAAAGTATATATGTGATAGGTATGTCTCCTGGTAAAATTATAAAACATTGAACACTTCCACTTCCCAATTAATTTCCTCTGTAAAGAAGCCAATAACATACATCTTGCTGTTTCTATTTATAGTAGGTACCAATATCCAAATGCCATTTATGTGTCACCCCTTTGCTAAAAGTTCTCTGTACACACTGCCTTATTTAATGTCACTCAGCTGAAATTTACACTATGTCAAGTGAAGATGGTTCTGCATATTTCATGGGTTCTTGCCCAAGTTTAGCCAGCTAAGGAATTTTTTAGTCAAAGAATGCCTACCTCCTAAACCAAAACAATACCATCTCTTCAGTTTTAAACTGAAATAATGAAATAAAAAGGCACCTTAAAAGGATGCTTTCATTTTCATGTAACTTTTCTTAAAAATCACAAGTGAATAAAAATTCTACCACTGGATAGGTAAACTGTATAATTTATGACACATAGTGTGATAAGACTTAATTTCATGGTTTCTCAAAATTGAATCATGTGGCACTGGAGATTTCAAAATCACCAGTCTTCGCACTGATCATTAAATAATCATGAAAGTAAGGACTAGGCAATTTAGAAAATCATTTTATTTGATTGATTGATTAATTGACTGATTTTTATGGTACTAGCGACTCAATACAAGGCCTTCACATTGGGCCACACCCCTAGCCCTTCTTTACATTTAGGGTCCTGCTAAGTCTCTGAATTGCCCAAGCTATGCTCAAAATGTGATTCTCCTGCTTCAGTCTCCCAGAGTGCTGCGATTACAGCTATGTACCACTGCACCTGGCTGAGAATCACTTTTATAAAGTTGTAATGAGGTTATTTTCATTTCCTGGCTGTTGTGAATATTGTGTAATAAACACGGCAGCTACTTTTATTAGTTTTCCTTCAGCTACACACCCCATAATAGGATTATTGCATCATATAGTATTTTATTTTTAATTTTTTGGAGAATGTCCAACTGCTAATTACCATGTGTTTTCTTTTCTCCACATCCCTGATAGCACATACTACTTTAAAAATTATATCCATTGTAACTGGAGTAAGGTGACAGATTATTGTCTTTTTATTTGCAATTCCCTGATATTTGTGATACTAAGCATTTTTTGTGTACATGTTTTACATGTCTTCTTTTAGGAAATGCCTATTAAGTTCTGCCCATTTGTTAAGTTGAATTATATGCTTTTTTGCTACTGAGTTATTTGAATTCCTTATATATTCTGAATAGTAATCCCTTGCCTGATGTATATTTTGCACATATTTGCTCCCATTCTGTATGTTGTCTTTTCACTGGGTTGATCCTTTCCTTTGCTGTGAAGAAGCTTTTTAATTTGATGTGATTCCATTGTTCTATTTTGCTTTTTTTTTTGTTTTGTTTCCTGTGCTTTGGGGATCTTACCCAAAACCCTTGTCCATTCCAATGTCCTAAATCATATTCCCTGTGTTTTCTTTTACTGTTTCAGAGTTTCAGGTTTTTCATTAAATGTTTGATCCATTTTGTGGTGATTTTTTCTCTATAATAAGAATTAAAGATATAGTTTCTTTGTCCAATTTTCCCACCACCATTTATTGAAAAGACTATCCTTTTTTCCAATGTGTGTTCTTATACCTGTGTTGAAGATCCATTTACCATAGATGTGTGGGTTTACTCTACTTCTAGGCACTCTATTCTGTTCCATTTGCCTGTGCATCTGTTTTTATGCCAATACCATATTGTTTTCATTACTATAGCTTGGTAATATGTTTTGAAGTCAAGTAGCATAATACTGCCTGCTTTTTACATACAACCTTACTTTAAAAGATGAGACTATTTATAGAAAAAGACAAAAAACTGATTTTTCTCTGTATTGTGGAATGATGAGTGATCTCATTTCTTTTTTTGCTGTATGTAAAAATTTTAGGCTAAATATATTTTCAAGAAAGAGAACTTTACATTTTTTGTAAACTTAAACAATGGCTTTTAAAATACATTCACAAGGATGTTTATTATTAAAATTAAATATCTGCCTATGAATATCAGAAAAGTACAGTATTTTAAAACAAAGTCAACAAGCAAGGACCAGTAAATGGATTTGAATCAGTCAGTCCTGAACATGCTGCAATATTCCCCATCAAAATAGATAAAGCCATGAGGCAAATAATGATGCTTGAAAGAGTGACTTAACATGCACTTGTGTGATTGACAATGGCAAACAGTGCAGGTTTTCCTTCCTCAAACAACAGTGTTTTAATGAATTTAAAGAGCAGTCCAGTTTTTAAATATCAGAAATAATGTTTAACTGTTTTTTTTTAAAAAATCAAAATCTAAAACTACCCAACTTCCTTTTATGGTCACATAAAATATGCAGCAGCCCAATGGCATAAAGTTTATTAACTTATTCTGAGAACTAGAAAGTATATGAGCATATATATTTTACTTTGTTGAGTATATACTCTATGTCGTTCACCTCTTCCTTCTTGCTTCTTGCTGCCAAAGTTCCAAATGTCTTGCATTTTAACAAGACAATGCTGAGGACAGCAGCACTTTGGATCGTCTGAACTGGCAGCTCAGAACTGATAAAACTCCTTTTACAAAGAGAATGGAGACTGAAGGGTGTGTGAAATTGGGCAGTGGGCTAAAGGGAAACCAGGCACATGAAATTTGGGATACCATGCCCCATGTGTGTGTGTCACCCAACCCACAACCCCCTCTCAACACAGTGCCTCAATCATGCACCAAATAAACTTAAGCTGTTTACAGTGTTTCCCAATTTTTAAATTTTTCCTCTATGTTTAACTATTTTAAAAGTTTCTTGCCAATAAATGGGCTCCTCTGTGGTTCATATACGATCACAAGTGAAATTTAAATTCCATTTTATAGAAACTTCTCAAAAATATTGAGCCATTGTGATGATAGCTATGGAAGTAAAATGCAATTGGATGCCTGTGGTGCTTTGGTGTTCCACTAACATTGCAGTCGAGGACCAGTGATCTGATCACAGGTTCAGAGGAAAGTGGCACACAGTGTGGCATCTTGCAGGGATCTCCTTCTGAGGGTTTCAGCCATTGTTGATTCCCTGTGGTCTTGTTTTGGAAGTTCTATATCATTTTCATTATTTTGTTGGGTTGGGTTGTATTTTCTTTTGTTTTGTTTGATTATGTCAAATCTGATAGCAGGAGCAGCTATTTCAAAGACAGCAAGATATATTATGGTAGCAACTGTGGATTTACTAGTGGCTTGTTTTGAAGTCCTTTATTGCATTCATTGTTTTGTTTTTATTGTTTCTATTCTATTCTGTCCTGTTTGATTTTTACTATGTCCAAAGTTATCTGCAGCAATTTTGAAGACATGAAAATGCATTAGAGTAACTATTGTTGATTTTTTAATGTTTTGAAGTCCTGTATCTCTTACACTGTTTTGTTTGATTGTTTTTATTCTCTTTTATCCTCTTTAAAATAAAATTAAAAAAAATAATGAGCCATTGAGGACCTAAAGGCCCTAGAATACCAACCACATTCATGAGTCTTGGAAGAGAAAATGCAGTCAATCACACCATTGAAATCAAAGGTGTAATTTGGTGTAAGGCATCAAGTATCTGGGTCCCAATGAACCCATTTGCCTCTTGAAGCAGCTATTTTTCTGCAGTGTGAAGAGACTTCATATCTGCTCTAAATAGTTCTTTGTGGGCCTCTAATGCTATATCAGCACCAGTGTCATCACTCTGTTCAGCATAGCTTCAGATCCATGTGAGTTAGCCATTGCCACTTGGTTAAATTGGAAATATTTCATTTGGAAAGTGAAGTATTGCTCTGTTTACACTTCTTGAAGACTAATGATATCTGCATCACAATTAGTAGTTTTTTCCATAATTTCCTTTTTCCTGTATTCTCAGTTTAATGCCCAGGACTGGCATTAGCTTTATAGCTGCCAGGTAGCATGTTTATCACATAGCACATTGTAGCACATAAGAGTGAATGATGCTGATAGCAGAATTACCAAATTCTGTAATCCATCCATGTAATCCATGACTTCAGCGGAAACTTCTCTGGATGAACTACAAGATTGCCAAGCATGAAATTTCAATAGCTTTTGGTATCCATCCTGGTATAAATTGAGAATATCCTGTCACAAAGGATTGCCTTTCAAACCTACAGTTTGTAGCTGGAAGAGCCAAGCAAATTTAGAAGGCAAAACCTGTAACATATGTGATTTAAAAGCAATTCCCTGAGGGCTGGGGATTTAACTCAGTGGCATAAGCGTCTGCCTTGCAAGCACGCGGTCATGAGTTCGATCCCTGGTACCGATATTAATAAATAAATAAATAAATCTGCTAGTGTAGCAACAAGATGATTAATGTTCAAATATTAAAAAAACATTCAAAGAATAAAGCAATTTTTTTTTAAAAAAGCAATTCCCTGAGAGACAACATGCTTCCTGGTTTAGCTGGTAAACTTCTGAATTTATTGGATTACAGATCCAGGTGAACCAGATTATGAAGTCTAGTGATATCAGATGAAATGCAACCAAGGTAATTGTCATGTAGGTGCAGCATTGTTGAGTGTATCAGTAACCAAAGTGGCAAATGTTAGCTCCACACTGTACACGAGATTTCTAATTCTGCCCAGTGAGAGTTTTTCCCATTGGCTACCTGCTGACATGATGGTGCAAATTCTGCAAGGATCTGGAATATCACAGGTTTCCTTTGTTATCCCTATCAATGTGGACTCCTGGTTCTCAATAAGCCTACCTGGAGGTGTGGGGTGCTCTGTCTCAGCCCACTCAGCACCCCCAGTCCTGCAACCCTGTCTCCACGGTGGGGAGCTCATTTAGTGTGTATTATAATTAGGGTAAGATGAAATAAACAAACTTTTTCAAAATTAATATTGCTCCAATATGCATTAACGTTTAAATCAATACTTCATTTTAAAATACACAAGAAATTTAAATAATTACAACTACTTCCTTATACCACCCAGATCATAAGATAAAGTTACACATAATAGATGTTCAATATTATTCATTTAATTTAATCTCTCCACTCTTTGCTCACTAGAGAACCAGACCTAGTCTATCCTTCCAGCTTTTTGCATTATAAATGTTAATTTATAGGCAATTAAAAAACAAAATAAAATGGAAGCAAGAGTTTCAGCTAGGGACACACTGAAATCCAGTTTTAGGGCTAATATACTCATTGAGGTTTTTTATTTTTAAAAAAATATTCTCTTAGGGACTTGCATTTCTCCAAAGTTCAATTATGCTGGCTGAATTGCTTCTTTTGCTTATGGACATTTCACTATAAATCATTCCCCTTGCTATGTGCTAATCTAAAAGCCATCTTGTTTTTCTTTTATTCTGTTAGAGCTCAGAAAAAAATACCCTGACATGCAGTGCTTCTGCATCTGAGTAATTTGAATGAAAGGAGATTGGAAATCTTTGGAAACAGCCTCAGAATCAAACTCTGTCTCTAACCTTCTCCTCTCCTGTTCTCACTTCCCTTTTTCTCTCCCAAAGCAAGCATAGAAACCAGAACCCAAGGTGGGGAGTAGAAACTAATACCTCTCTCCCCTCAATGATAGCCACAAAACCTAGAAATGTTATTCTAAGCTTCCCTCGCTTTTGTTTGGGGAAAGAAAAAAAAAATCTAGCGTACCATTTCTCTGTTCTAGAATGAGGTCAAGAAGTATCTGAATTGACAGCTTTTACTGGGTTTTCCCCCTCAGTCTATTACCTTTCTGTAGAGCATTATCTTCCAATTATACTTGGACCTGGCTGCCCCATTTGCAATTGAATTTGCACTAGTTTTCCCTGGGTCTTTGTTTCTGAAGGCTCCCATGCCATGCAAAATTTTGGTTAAATAAGTTTGTTAGGCTTTTCTCTTGTTAATCTGTTTTTTGGTATAGGAGTGTTGGCTGTGGCCCTTACAATGGTTAAGAAAAAGTGTCACATCTTTTCTGTGCCTGTTTGTCCCATCTGATTTGCAGGTGATCTATTACATTGGCTTCTTGTTTCCTGGCTTGGAGTGTTTTTCACTGGAGAACTGGTGTGGTTGAGCACCCTTAATGTTGAAGGTCATGGTCAAAGGCCATTGTCTACTATCTGCCTAGTGATGGGGGAAGAGAGGGGAGGGCAAGGAAATGAATCAGTAGCTGGAAAGCACCTTCGTGATAGAAGAATTTAAGCCTTCATTTCCCTCTCCTTTTGTTCACCTTTTCCCCACCTTGAAACTCTCCTCTCTCACTGCTGTTTTTCCCAGATTGTTTAGGGTTTAGGTGTGGAGACCGAATGCCTGCCACAATTTCTCTGCTCGGAGCTCTTATTGAGAATTAGTAACTGTTTTTTAGAAAAAGAAAACAACCAGCACTTAGACATTTGATTAAATAAACCTAATATCGGCCAAATAATTCATCCGCTGATTTGTGACTACACTTATCCCAGTCATCCATGTCACACTCTTCATTTCCAGGTCCATTTTATTTGAAATCTAATGAAGGAGAGTCAAGCAATAATTTTTTATTTTATTTAAATTTTATTTAAAGAGGAAAAAACCAAAACAGAAAAAGGGGTAGAAGCAATACAGAATTTCAGAAAAAAAAATAAACAGTAAGAAATCACTAGTTGATAAATTACATATTGTCTTCTTAGACATAGTTGTTCAAGTTACAAAATTAAAGCATACAGAGTGGACTTTCAAACATTGAGGCTGCAAAGAAGTTCAATGATCCAATAACTTAGAAACATGGTTATCAATCCTACACACTTAAAAATAAAAGCAGTTATATCCTTTAGAGCACTTTCTGTTCCACCTTTTACTTTTTTAAAAAAAATTTTTTTTATTTAAAGAGAAACAAAAGCATGTAAAGGGTAGAGATAATATAGAATCTCAAAAAAAAGATAAACAATAAGAAATCACTAGTGGATAAATTACATATTGTCCTCTTAGAAATAGTTGATCAAGTTACAAAATTAAAGCATACAAAACAGATATTCAAATAGTGAGAGTGTAAACAGCTACGCATGCATGAATCTCTACATGTATTTCTATCCTTTCTGTATTAGAGGGAAAAACAAAACATAGCAAGACAAAACAAAACAAATTCCTATAAAAACATGAAACCAAAAAGTCATATAAAACCACAGGACAAGGTGATTTACAATGATTACTGTGTTGTTTCTTACTATCTTCAGTAGAATTGTCTATATCATCAGGCATAATTGAATATAGCAGTAAATAACAATATTAGTAAAAAAAATTGTAGACAGTATAAAACTTCAAAGACAGGTAATAATCAAACCATAGTGGATCTTCTAGTGAATCTTGTCATCTTAAGTGAAGTTGCCTATACTCTCAGACTTGATACTATCAATCATAACAGCTTTGAATGAAATCTAGCAATACAAAACAGTGATCCAACAAACCAGATTTGATTACAATCAGTCATGGTAAAACAGTGTAGGTCATACAGAGCTTTAGATTAAGTTAATAGGAAATTAAGGATGATTACCATACTATATCCTGTTATTTTTGGGATAACTGTCTGTGCCCTCAAATCTAGTACAGGTAGAATGACTGGAACAGAATATAATACATCTAAGCAGAGTAGTGTGAGTAATGTGGGTTTTAAATCCTGGTTCACTATTAATAATATAGTGTATCAAGGCCATCTATGTTAGCGATTCTAGTTATCCTTCTCTGCCTCATTTCTGCTATGCTATTTTTCTGCCTGTTTGTCTAGTATCCTCCTTCATTCCACTGCCTGCCCCACTCATTGAGGCCTTTCTGCCACTGTTCCTAAAATCCTGATTTTTTTTCTCTCATTCTAGAATGTCCTTCAGTATTCTCTGTAGGGTTAGATTGGTGGTCACAAACTCGCCCAGTGCCTCTTTGTCATGAAAGCATCTTGTTTCTTCATTAATTTCTAGTAACAGTTTTGCAGAGTGCATCAATCTGGGCTGGAGGTTATTTTCTTTCAGGGCTTGGAATACTTCACTCCAAGCTCTTCTTGATCTGATGGTCTGTGTCAAGAAGTCAGCTGTGAACCTGATGGACTTACCTTTATAGGTAATCTGTTTCTTTTCTCTGACAGCTTTTAATATTCTGTTTTTATATTGAATTTCTGGTATCTTGATTATTATATGTCTGGGTGTAGCTCTGTTTTGGTTGTAGGTGGCTGGAGTTCGGTATGCTCACATAATCAAATGTCATTTTCTTTTCCCATGTTTGAGAAGTTTTCCTTAGTTATTTCCATGAATAGCCTTTGTAATTCACCTGTCTGTATTGCTGCTTCTTTGTTCACATTTCTTAAATTGTAGATTCTCTTGTCATCTTCTAGCATTTTTATTGTTACTGGACTGTTTCCTTGTTATTTTTAAGAGATCTTTCCTTTCATGATCACACACTGCCAACTTGTCTTCAAGTTTTGATAGTTTATCCTTAGTTTCTTTTAAGGAGTTTTGCCAGCTTTCAATGGAGTTTTTAATTTCCTCGTAGTCTCTTTGAATCTGCTTCATGTATTCTATATTTTCTTTATATTCTTTATCAAATGTTTCTCTCCTTTTTTTGTGTTCCTCCCTTCTTCTGTCTGTATCTTCCTGAGAGATGCTTCCTGAGAGCATTTCTTTTATTACTCTACTCATATCCTGCTTTACCTGATTTAATATTTCCGTTTTGAGCTCGTCTACAAGGTCCCAAAGATATCTCTTAATGTCCATTGAAGCCATGTCTGATGTTGCATGTTTTTGGCCCTCAGTCTCCCTTGTTTTTCCCTCTCCTGGATCAGGGCACTCAGGGTTCTGGGCTGGGTGCCTCCTCCTGCCTCTCTCTCCTGTCATGGTCCCGGCTTCCTCCACACAGGTTACAGTACAGGTCCCAGCCCCCTTTCCTGTTGGCCACGTTTCCTCTGAAGCATGCTGGCGAGGGACCTCCGCCCTCTCCTGACTGTTCTTGTCACTGAGGTGTAAGCAGGGGCTGCATATGCCTGCCCCTCCCCAACGGGCCAGCCAAACTTCAGGGCCTTCACCCAGTTAGTGCATGCTAGGCACAGGAAATTGATTTGGGACGGCTCATTGGGTCCCGGCCAGGGGTGCAGCCCAGTCCAAGCAAATCCCATGAATTTGCTCTGGGGAGGGAACAACCAACTGAAGTCAATGTCACTCCCAGTTCAGGCTCCTCCTGCCTAATTCCAATACGTCTCCCATTTGGTCACACCCTTCCTGTGGGGGGGAGTGTCATTCACAGCACTGACCATGGGTTAATGAAGGTCCCTTTGCTGGCTCCACTCTCTGTTGGACTCACCAACCCCCAACTTCAGAGCTGCTGTGCTTCTTGTGAGTAGCGGCGGGAACTCGTTTAGGCAGCTCTGCCGGCCAGCAAGGATTCAAGCTGGTGCAAATTCAGGCTGGTGCAAACTTGGTGGGTCACCGTGAAAATGCTGTGTCCCATAATTTTTAGCTATTCCAGTTGTAGTCCCGACATGTTTGACGAGCTTTTTTACATTTTAATTTCTTCCTGTGTCAAGAAGATCCATCTCCCTCTGTCTGGGTCTCTCCAGGGTGTTTTATTCTGGCACATGAGTTGTTTCTCCCAGGAGGTTTTGTATTTTGTTGCTCACTGGTCAGCCATCTTGATTTCTCCTCAAGCAATAATTTATTGTTTAAATATCTTTTTGTTCTGGTGAATGATCTCCTTGGAACACCATTCAAAATTAATCAATGAAAATAAAAGGCTGTTGTTTGCAGTAAAAAGCCTTAGATTAAGGACTATTTTTGCCTTTGACTCTATGACAGGTCAGCCACTTAATCTTCCTATGTTTATTTTTACTGTTTGTCTACAAAATGAGGATGATCGTTCCCTGATTTACATAGGCAATTCTTTCATTGTCTCACTTGTGGAATTATCCCAAGTGGTAATAAATACACCTGATCTGTTTAACTCTTTAATTTTCTAAGGCTCAACTTTTCTGACCAGTAAGATTGAAGATCATCAAATATTTCTCCAGCACAGATAAATAGCTCAACTCCCTAGAAAAGCATACTTACACAGCCTATTTAGCACTGCATATTCTAAAGATATTTAAAAACATGGAATATATATATTGCTTTGCTTTGTTTTAGTATTGAATTTGGGAATTTTACATAACTTAAGGTGTGTTTCTTTCTTTTCAGCAAAATTAAAGAAAAGTGAAAATTTCACATTGCCTACCTCCAAATCCAAGAATTAAAAACAAACACTAGCAATAGTTTGCTTTGTATTTTAAGAATTTTATTCATGCTTATTGTACTAGCTTGGACAGGAAAATTACTATAAGAAATAGGCAAAAATAAAAACATGGTAAGGTGGTTAATAGGAGAGACAGATATGATCAAAATATATGTATAAAGGTCCCACAAAACATGAAACTAAGGGGAGGTTGGTGCAAAGATCAAAGTATGTTATGTGCATGTATGAATTAGTCAAAATGAAACTCATTATCTCTATAGCAAATATACACTAATTAAAAAAAAAGACGTGGAAAGAATAAAGACATGTAACACCCCTAACATGAGTGAAATTTATTTCCTGTTCATGGATTGGGTGGATGAGCAGGAGCCCAGGGCAGCTCTCTTCCATGCAGTCACTTAGGCATCCAAGCTTACTCTGGAGGGTTGCGCTGAATCACATGCAATATTTCTTTCTGTTTGTGTCCCAGCTCTCTGGAAGCAGAAATGGCCTCCCACATTCTTAGGCCACAGTTGCTTAACTCAAAATTGTGTGATTCAAATTCACCCTGCCACACATGCATGGAACTAATTCACATTTGGACTTCGCTTTCTACCTTCTCCATTTAGAGATTCTTTGGTATTTACCTCCAGCCCTTCTTTCTGGCTTATAAATTACACTAGCTGCCTTTGCTTCTTATGTGGTTTGTCTCCATGTAGCTAAGCTACTAGTTAGTCTGTGCTGATTCCATTCCTGCTTTGCTTCAGGAAAGATTTAAAAAAAAAATCACTTGTGAGCCAACATGGAGCTGACTGGATTGTCTTTTTACAGAGAAGCAGCTTCTTCTCCCTGCATGTAATGTCTTTTTCATCTTTCTTTTTTCCTATTACATATGTCTTTTGTCCTATTTCCCTCTTTGTGCCCTCTTTATTCCTTTCCAGATCCACTGTGCTTTGCCAGCCTCCTTTAGTCAACTGTTACTAATAATAGTGTTTCCTTTTCCTTTCACTCACTGGCCTTTATGCTGAAACAGGTGAACTGCATTTACTTCACTGTGACAGTTTTTGGGGTCTCTCATTCAAGGACACTTGTTCGAAACTTATCTTTCTTGAAACAATTTTCTAGCCAGCAAGCCACACTCAGACGATTTCCAAACTCCCTATCTTACATATGTTTGTTTCTGACAGCAGCTCAATCCCTCCTCCCCCAAAGGAAAGCTCTGTCAAGGGGTTTATTGTTCATCTTGGTCAGAGAGGGAACCACAAGTGTTCTGAAGAGGCAAGTCAGGGTACTCATGAGATTTTGAAGTAGGGCGGCCAGTGGCTCCAGGGTATCCCACAACAAACAAAATTTAAAGACTGGTTTAAAGAGGCTCTTTTCACTATAAGGTCTTAGTTAAATAAGAATTATAGTATTAAAAAAAAGAATTATAGTATAGTATAATAGTTCAAGATTGGTGGGCACAGCAAGGTGAGAATTTTGAAGCAAACAATTCCAAGAACCTAGTTGATGCTTTCAATTGAAATACTGATGGGTCCTTAAGAAGTTCCTATAGTGAGAAATAGTTATTTTCCTGGGCATGAATCTCCTGGGATAATGCAGTTACATTAATGTAGGCAATGGACCAGTAAGGTTATTTTGCTATTGACAATAAGCTATGTGTGGTGAGAGGAGGAGCAGATAGAATGTTTCCTCAGAGTGAACTCCAGCCTCTCTTTTCCAACATCTGATTCATATTCAGTGTCCTTAGTTACAATACCTGAGCTAGCAGGGTTTAATTTTTTTTTGTAAGAACATTTCCATACCTTCATCTCCAAGATTCAATCTTTGTTCTAGCATTTGTTGTACTTTTAAAAAAATTTTTAAATTTTATTTAAAGAAACAAAGAAAAGAAAATTTAAACAGAAAAAATAGAAAAAATGAGAAAAAAGTAGAATACAGAATTCAAAAAAAATTAACATCATAAAATCGATAGTGAATACATTACATATTGTCATCTTAACAATAGTTGTTAAAGTTACAAAATCAAAGCATAAAAAGTGGCTAGACACTCAAACGCTGACATTGCAATCTCTTCTGTTCAGCAATCTAACAAAAGCTCAGTTATATGGTCATCTATCTTACACACTATACATACCATTATATCTTTTAGAGCACTTTCCTTCTCTTTCACTTTTACAATATCTATTATACCTATTTTACTCTTATAACTATTATACTTTTTGGATACCATTGTTCTGTCAGTTCTTATTACTTTTTACATTAGAGAGACAATGTGATATTTACTACTGTGAGTCTTGTTTATTTCACTAATGAGGATATTCTCAAGTTGCCTCCATTTACCTATAAAGGCCTCAAGATCATCCTTTTTTATAGCTGAATAGTATTCCATTGTATAAAATACCATTTTTTTATCCACTCTGCAGTTGATGGGCATTTTGGTTGTCTTCAAGATTTAGCTATCACTTGTGCTGCTATGAACATGGGTGCACATATATTACTATGACATGACCTTTTCAACTTTTCTGAGAAAATGCCCAGGAGGGAAAATAGCTGGATTGAATGGAACTTCCAATCCTAGTTTTCTGAGGAATCTCCACACTGATTTATACAGTGGTTACAGCAGTCTGCACCCCCACCAACATTGAAGCAGTGTTCCTTTTCCCCCGCAGCCTCCCCAATGTTTGTTATCAGTTGTTTTCTTGATGGCAGCTATTCTTTTCAGGGTGAGATGAAATCTCAATGCTGTTTTAATTTGTATTTCTCAAATGACCAGTGATGGTGAACATTTCTTCATATATTTACTTGCCATTTGTATATCTTCATCTGAGAACTGTGTGTTCATCTCTGATGCTCATTTTTGAAGAGGGTCTTTGAATTTGGGGGATTTGATATTTTTCAGCTCTTTATATGTTCTGGATATAAATCAATTGCCTGAGGGATTGTTGGCTAAAATTCTTTCCCACTCTGTGGGTTTTCATTTTGTTGGTGATTTCTTTTGAAGTGCAAAAACTTTTCAATAATATGAGATCCCAGTTGTTGATTCTTTGAAGTGTTTCCCATGCAGTTTGTGTTTTGTTCATGAATTCTCTGCCTACCCCTATGTCTCCAAGATTACCAAGCTTGTATTTCAGTAGATTTAGTGTTTCTGTTTTAATATTTTTAGATCTTTGATCCATTAAGACTTTAGTTGTGTGCATGGTTATAGGCATGGGTCTAGTTTCAGTCTTCAGCATGTGGAAAGCCAGTTTTTCCAACATCATTTATTAAAGAGGCTATCCTTCTTCCAATGAACATGTTTAGCCCCTTTGTCAAATATCAGGTGGCTGAGTGTCTTTGTAGCTGTATTTGTGTCTTCTAATCTGTTCCATTGGTCCTCAGGTCTATTTCTTTGCCAGTACCATGCTGATTTTATCACTGTGGCTTTGTAGTATAGTTTCAAGTCAGGAATTGAGATACCTCCTGTCTTGCCTTTGTTGCCCAGAATTCTAGCAAATTGCCTTTGCTATTCTAGGTTTCTTCTGTTTCCAAATGAGTTTTAGGAGTGTTTTCTCTAGATCTGTGAAGTATGTTAATGGTATTTTGATTGGGATTGCATTAAATCTGTATAACAGTTTTGGGAGTATGGCCATTTTCACAATGTTGGTTCTTCCTAACCAACAGAAAGGAATATCCTTCCATTTTCTAATATTCTCTTCAATCTCCTTTTTCAGTATAGTATAATTTTCAGCATACAGGTCTTCTACATTCTTGATTAGGTTGATTCCTAGGTATTTCATTTTTTCAGATGCTATTGTGAAAGGTGATATTTCCATAATTTCTCTCAGTGAGTTTTTTGTTTGTGTACAGGAATGCTACTGATTTTTGAGTATTGACTTTGTATCCAGCTATACTGCTGAATTTGTTTATTACCTCTAGTAGTCTTATAATGGCATTTCTTTGGGTCTTATAGTGTATCATGTCATCTGCAAATAATGATAATTTAACTTCTTCTTTTCCTATTTTTATTCATTTTATTTCTCCCTCTTGTCTGATTTCTCTGGCTAATATTTCCAGAACTATATTGAATAGAAGTGGTGACAGTAGACATCCTTGTCTTGTTCCTGATTTTAGAGTGAAGGCTTTCAGTTTTTGTCCATTTAGTATAATGTTGGCTGTTGGTTTGTCATAGGTGGCCTTTATGAGATTGAGGTATATATAATCTATCCCGAGTTTCTGTAGGGTTTTTATCACATGAAAAGGTGTTGGACTTTATGGAAAGCTTTTTCTGTGTCTATTGAGATGATCATGTGATTTTTATTTTTGGCTCTGTTGATGTGGTGTATTACATTTATTGAGTTGCATATGTTGAACCATTCCTGCATTCCTGGAATAAATCCCTCTTAGTCATGATGTATAATCTTCTTGATGATTTGCTGCATTCTATTTTCCAATATTTTTTTGAGAATCCTTGCATCAGTGTTCATTAGTGAGATTGGTCTATAGTTCTCCTTTTTGGTTGGGTCTTTCTTGGCTTTGGTATCAGAGTGAAACTTGCCTCCCAGAATGAGATAGGGAGGACTGCTTCTCTTTCAATTTCATTGAAGATTTAAGGAGTATTGGCATTAAATCTTCTCTAAATTTTTTATAGAATTCAGCTGTGAACCCATAAGGACCTGGGCTTTTCCTTGTTGGTAAGCTTTTAATCATGTTTTTTATTTCAGTAACTGATATTGGGTTATTCAAAATTGTTAAATCTTCTTGATTGAGCTTTGGTAGTTCTATGTTCCTAGAAATCTGTCCATTTCCTCTGTGTTTTCCACCCTATGTGAGTAGAGATTTTCAAAGTAGTTGTTCATGATCTCTTTAATTCCCATGGGATCTATAGTAATTTCCTTCTTTTCAGTCCTTTTTTCATGGATTTGAGTTTTTTCTTTTTCTTGATAAGGTTGGCTAGAGGTTTATCAATTTTGTTTATTCTCTCAAAAAACCCAGCTCTTTGATTAATTAGTTCTTTGTGGGTTTTTTTTAAATTTTCAATTGCATTAATTTCTGCTCTAATCTTTATAATGTCCTCTCTTCTATGAGCTTTGGGTTTGACTTGCTTTTCCTTTTCTAGAAGCTTGAGATGTAGCATTAGATTATTTATTTGTGTTCACTCCATTTTCTTGATGTGACTATTTCTTGCTATATATTTCCTTCTTAGGACTGCTTTCATTGCATCCCATAGGTTATGGCATGTTGTATCTTCATTTTCACTGTGTTGTAGGTATTGTTTTATTTCTTCTTTAATTTCATCTGTAACCCACTGTTTATTCAGAAGGTTGTTGTTTAATTTCCATGTATTTATGCAGGTTTTTCAAGGGGTTTTACCATTGATTTCCAATTTTAGTGTGATCAGATATTATACATGGGATAATTTCACTACCTTTGCATTTAGTTAAGAACGCTTTATGGGTTAATATGGAGATAGTTAACATGGTCTGTTTTGGAGAATGTCCCATGTGCAGCTGAGAAGAATGTATATTCTGATGTGATTGGTTGGAACATTCTGTAAACATTCACGAAGTCCTATGGTTCACAGGTATGATTCAGTTCTGTTATTTCTTTGCTGACTTTTTGTCTAGTTGATCTATCTCTTTGTGACAGTGGGGTCTTAAGGTCTCCTATTACAATTGTGTTCTTGTGTATTTGGTTGTTCATGTCCATTAATATTTGTCTTATGCAGTTGGATGCTCCTGTATTTGGTGTGTATATATTTATAATTGTTAGTTCATCCTCTTGTAGTTTTCCACTTACAAATATGTAATGGCCTTCTTTATCTCTTTTAATCCTTTTAGTTTGAAGTTCACTTTGTCTGCAAACAGAATAGCTACCCTTGCTTTTTTCTGGGTTCCTGTTGTATGGAATACTGTTTTCCATCCTTTGCCTTTTAATCTATGAGTTTCTTTTTGAGTCAGATGTGTTTCTTCTATACAGCACATTGTTGGATCCTGTTTCTTGATCCATTCTGTCAACCTGTTTGCTTTGATAGGTGAGTTGAGCCCATTTACATTTATGGATATCACTAATATGTACTGGCTTGACTTTGCCATGTTGTGTTCCTATTGTTGGTTTCCTGCTTTTCTCCCTTGTTTAATTTTTTGTCCAGTCTGGTAGTTTCTTTCTGTTGTTGTTCCAGAGACTGTGGTCATTTTATCTCTATCTACTATGTCTTTCAATACTCTTTCTAGGGTTGGCTTGGTGGATGTGAATTTCTTCAGTTGTTCTTTATCATGGAAGTATCTTGTTTCTCCATTAAATTTGAATGAAATATTTTCTGGGTACATCAGTCTGGGTTGAAAGTTGTTTTCTTTCAGGGTTTGAAATACCTCACTCCAGGCTCATCTTGAGAGTTTGTGCTGAAAAGTCTGCTGTGATTCTAATGGGCTGTCCTTGATAGGTGAGTTGTGTCTTTTTCTCTAACAGCTTTTACTATTCTGTTTTTATGCTGTATGTAATGAGACCTTAATTATTATATGTCTGGGTATAGATTTATGTTTGGTGTTCTATATGCCTCACTTATCTGCATATCAGATGTTTTCCCCATGTTTGGGAAATTTTCTTCTATTACTTCTGTGAATATTTTGGCTATGTCATTTGCATTCACTCCTGCCTCTTCACTGATGCCTATTAACCTTACATTTTTTTCTTTTGCATCATCTTGAAGCTTTTGGGTTATCACTTCACACTGCTTTGTTATTTTTAAAAGTTCTGCCCTTTCATGATCACTAATTGTGATCCTGCCCTCAAGGTCTGAAATCCTATCCTCAACTTCATTTAAATGGTTTTGCCAGCTTTCAATATAATTTTTTGTTTCTTGGATATCTCTTTGAATTTGTTTCATAGATTCTTGTTTTCTGCATTGTTCATTCAAAGTTTCAATCAATTTCCCATGCACCTCTGTTTTTTAAATCTATTTCTTCTCTAGCTATGTTGAGCAACTCATTTACTAAGGTTATTTCTGTCTTTACATAAGACATTATTTCTAATTTGAGTTCCTCTGTAGCCTCATGGATTTGTTTCTTTACTGCATTTGCTATCTTTTCAGAGATTTCTGGTGTATGACTTTTAAAATCCTTTATTTCACTACCACCTGTACTTGCTCCTGATGGACTAGATGTTGGAGATTGCATTTTGCCTTTTCATTTTGTCATTTTCACCTTGGGTAAATATTTGGTCTTTCAATCTCAACACTCTCAACTGTCCGTAGTGTGAGTTTTAAGGTCCTATTGTGTTTGACATTTTCCCAATTTCTGGGTACCACAGTTGAAGAGGAGAGCCAATCATCTGAATTTCTCCTACAGGGCCTGTTGGGTGAGTCCTATATTCTTTATGGGCCAACTAGCCTAGAAGTATTGATGTGGCTCAACTCTTAGTTCCTGCTATTGCTATGTCTTCTGGTTGTTGCAGGTCACCAGATCTCACTGTCTATAGTGTTTGTATCAGCTGAGGCCTACTGTGTCACTGGGGGTCTCATAAGCTCTTTTAATTTTCTCCAAGTTGGGGGGGGGCTTATTGGTGCATTCCTCAACCTGTCTGATGTTCTCTGTGTGTGTGGTGGGGATTACCCACTCTCTTGCCAGGTTCACCAAGTCTTACAGTTGGAAAGAGTTTCATTTCCATTCCTATTTACCCACTGCAGACCTCTATTTTAGGGGCAAACTTACCACACTGACTGGAGCCTGTTAAGGTCTGCTGTTTGGGTGAGGTGTTCCTGAGTCTCCCATCCAGCCAGCACAGTAATCCACTGCAGTCCAAAGTTCCGGAGCAGGGGTTGGATCCAAAGATCACCTGCAGTACTAGGTCCAGGAGGCAGGTGGGTTCCCCAAGAGGCAGGCCCAGTGGCAGCAGTCCCCATTTGTTGTACTTCTTAAAAATAACAATAATATGACATTATTTATAGGAGGATTTCCTCAGTAGGAAGACTACATAGCAAATTCTTTATAGATGTTATTTGATCTACAGAACTGCTCTCTGGAGGAAGAGGTCCTCTTATTGCGCCTACTTTACATGTAAGGAAACTGCATCTCAAAAAGGTCAAGGGCCTCATGTAGCCAGAGTGGTAAAGCCAATATTCCATTTCAGGTCCATCTGACTATTTGACAGTGAACAAGAACAAATTTCAGGTACCAGCTACAGCAGAAACAAACCTCCCAACCATCATGCTAAATGAAAGAAAGAAAACAAAGAAGACTGTACATTATATGATTTTCTCTACAGGAAATGTCCAGATAAAGCAAATTTATAGAGACAGAAAACAGATCATCATTTTATAGATATGAGGGATGGAATGGGATTAACTGCAAATGGACTTATCCTTACTTTTGTTACTGAAAGAAATGTTTTCAAACTGGATTCTGATGATAGTTGTCCCATTCTACAAAGTTACTAAAGATTGTTGAGCTGTATTCCTTCAATACATGAACTTTATGGGATGTAATTCCTCTTCAAATAAAACTGTTTACACAAAATTATGGAGAGCAGATTCAAGTTTTCCAGTTGGTCCTATTAATGACTGAAATCAAGCCTTAGGAGCTATCTCTAAGGAGAAAAAATACAGGTCTCATTGGGTTCTTGCACACTTTGTCTATAACAGATAGGCCTGTAACTCTTTTGGCCAATCTACATATGTTGATATTTTTAATTTAACTAATGACAGCCCATTTCTGGGTATTTTCACTAATGCTAATTGTGCACGATAGAAATCGAAGTATGTAAGTTACAGGCACATACAGTATCACAACATATATCTGAAGAATCTTTAACTGCCATTGCAAAGTAAACCCATGTGTGCCCTTCCTCAGAAAGGTCAACTGACAGCAGGACCCTGCCTTCCCCTCTGTGCTGCCATCTACTGTATACTCGACCTTCCTTCCACTCAATGCTCACTGCTTTGAGCCGGATGCTGGCTGTTGTTGATGCTAAAGATACATGTCCTCAGCTCCAAAAAAATTATTGGAGGTTTTTTTTTTCTTTTCTGTATAAATATAAAAGGGAAAAATCTCCTCTGGAACTACTCTATTTTGAAAAAGTGTGCCTATAAATTCAAACACATGGAGGGTAGGGAAGCAGGACCATAGCCAGGGTGTCTGTACAGAGCAGGAGTGGTCTGTGGCTGGCAGGACTGATTCCTGCCACCATCACTGCAGTGCCATGAGTGCCCTTTCTTCTCACACATATTTGTTAAACCTGACTTATGTTGTATGCTTTGATACAAGACAGAAACGTGTATATTATGGTGACTGCATTCCTTGTAACTTTTACAGAGAAATTCGGAATACCAGAAGCTTAACTTACATAGAACCTGATGCCCTAAAACAGCTCCCCCTCCTAAAGTTCCTGTAAGTATCAACTCCTTTTTCATCTCACTTTTTAGTTTTTAATTTATTTCTTGTTTAATAATTTTAATTCTTTCATCTTCCAAGACCTCCTTAGGATGATGTGGTCTAGAATCATTTTAATGATGTATGGCTTGGATCAAATTACTTGTGATTCTATTCCCACCCTTTCCCATTGGGCAAGATATTAGGTGAATGGCTCACATTTTCAGAACCTATCTAAAGATCTGCTGCAACAAGACATGAGGGAGAAAATGTCATCAGAGAACAAAATACAAAGTCTTGCTATCCAATTGGTGAACATTTATCTGGAAATGGTACTGTAATAACATGAGAGCAGCTGTTACACAGGAAAAAAAAGAAAAACAAAAAGTCACAGATAATAAAATTTAATCTCTTGAGGGTACAGAACAAAAATGGAAGGGACAACACTTACTGGTTTGTTTTGACAATACCTTATGCACTAACTATAGGTCTTGTGAGAGCAGAAATCTTGTTTTTGTTTCCTCTGGCATCTTTACTGACTAGCACAGAGTAAATATCCAATAAAAATGTCAGTGGAAATATATTTATGATCATGAGCCTATTAGACACAGCCAGAAGCATCCTCTTTCCTGCTTTTCTGCATTATAAAATTAGAAAACAAACAAACACAAAACATGAAGCAAATAAAAATAAACCTTGTAGGGACCGATTCCTAAACAACAATCACTATTAACTTGCTGTTTATTTCTATTCAGAATTTTAGATTAAAAATGTACAACCATGAAAAATGTATGACGTAAGTGTGTAAGGTTGAATAGAATTTTCTAAGGAAAAGAAGGGGGAGGATGAAAAGAAATGTGAATAGGTGGAGCAGCATGACAAACACTTGGAGGCATCAAGAAACCTGGCTCATTTAGGGAAAGAAAAACAGTGCCTTGTTGGAGGCAGGAGGGTGAGATACGGAGGAAAGAAGACTACCTGGGGGACCACGAAAATTTATGGGACAAGGCAATCACTCTTACAAACCTTGAGTTCCAAAATCAATCAGTAATCAATGAGGTATTTGGAGGAAATATAAAAAGAATACTTCTTCAAGGTTTTGAAAAGTAGAGGTTATGGTTCAAATGTCTTTAATATGGCATTTCTAACCCTTTAGTCTATGTCCCCCACTTGACTCTGGCCTTTTTTCACCCCCTTCTTCTGTTCTTTCATGAACCTCTATTACAGTTGAATTAGTGTGTTTACTGTACATCAATATATCCTATAGAATACCCATCCCCTTCTTTGTTATTTGCATTGTCCCATTTGCTCATTTTGAGTCCTGTGGCTCCTGCTGCCTACTCAGATCCTATGCCTTCCTCTTTAAAGGAGTCAAGTCTGAAATTGCACATCCCAGGCCAAGCCTCTCAAAAGACACTTTGCTTCCACTAGCTATATTCTAGTATCTGCAACAAATTTTAAACCAACTAAATCTGAAAGGCATCAAGGGCCTGAGAGCTTTTGTGTTCATGCTGTTTTATGCATGTCACTTAATCTTGACATTTTTTCCTATATGACACAAAATTTGGAAACTTGCCTTTTTTTCTGGATTTTTTTAGATGGTACTGCTGCAGTGGTACCCTCTGGTCCCTGCTTTAGGAAAGTCATTCTTAGCTAAACAATAACACCAAAAAAAGTGTAAAAGAGGATAGTTGACTTGGAGTTGGGTAATCACATTTTCCTCTTCCATCCTGCTCTTATCCATTGCCCCTAGGTGCAAAAGAAATGTAAATTTCTATTTCTAAGAATACCACTGTGTTCAAACAATCCCCAGAACAATCTCTCCAAGCAAAGCAGATGCACTGACACTGATGCTCTGGATTAAATGATGTGCCTCAAGGGAATTTCATTTAATCAGTGTTATGGTTTGTATCTAAATGTCCCCCCAGAGCCTCATGTAGTTATAGATGGGACTTTTTAAAAGGTGGCTGGATACAGAGTGTGTGAAACTGAAAATGATTTATGGTGCAATATTAGGATAAGGGGCAGTAGGATTAAGGGTGTGAGTGCTACCTGCCCTAAGTAGCCTTAATAAAATATTAAGAATAGACATAGCTGTGGTTGCCCCTTGCTGTTTTGCTACTTTCTGCATGCCATGAACTGTTTCTCCTTTGTGATGTCACCCTGCCTTGGAACCAGCTGATTATGGACTGAAACCTCTACAAAATGCAAACTAAATAAACCTTTTCTCCTTTAACTTTGGGTATCAGGTATCTTGTCTCAGCAGCCAAAAAAGTAACTAAGAGAATGTGGTACCAGAGAAGTGGAATCATTGCTGTAACTGTACTTTACTAGGTGTTTTAAAAGACTTTGGAGCTGGCTTGTGGAAAGGCAAAGAATTAGAAAAGGTCTGGAGATGCCAGTTGAAAAAGTAGAGCTGGAACACCTTAGGTTTATTTGATGGAAGATTCTGGTCAAAGCTCAGAAGACCAGAAGGCTGATATAAATGCTGCCAGTAAAGAACAGGCTCAAGAGGATTTTGCTGGGAAGCTGGACTAAGATCATGTGTGTTATGGCTTAGCAGAAAGTTTGTCTGCATTTTGCTCCAATCCAGAGACTTTGCCTGAGACTGAGATTAAGGATGGTGCAGAAGAAATTTCAAGGCAGTCTAATTTGAGGCAGTGACATGGCTACTGCTGGGGCTTTTAGCCAGCTTTGTTAAGAATCAAGAGCAAAGAGCCTAACAGAATGACTCAAAATGTTGAGTTTGGCTAGGAAGGACACTACAGTAAAGCTTCAGCCTGCAAGAATGGAACAGAAGAGAAATTGGTCGCTGAAAAAACTAGTAAGAAAAAGCCAAGTACTTCAGAAGACAACAGAAAAAATGGCCTGAGAATAACACAAGAACCAGCAGAAGTCCAGCCTTTGCAGCCTCAGAGATACAAAAGGGAAAGACTTCTTTAAGAAGAGAGCCCCAGAACACCATGTTTGACAGTTGCAGCAACCTAGGGAAATTGCTTCTTGGGATCTCTGGCTAATGGAGAAAGAAGCCCAACTATTGCTCCTGCTAGCAGTAGACCTTGGTATAATCCATGTGATGCTGGTTTGAGGTACATGCAGAATGCAAGAGTTATGGGGTCAAGAAGGCTTCCACCCAGATTTCAGAAGAAGGTCTAGGAGACTAGGTAGTATGCCCCAGAGAGGGCAGTGTGTGAAGCTGTGAGTGTGAAGCCAAAGATACAGTGGAGGCCCCAGAGGTTTAGAGAAGACAGGAATATGGATCATCTGAGGAAAACTGCAAGAAGGGAGCAGAGCTGGCCCAAGAAAGAAGACATGGGAACTACAACCACTGGAAGAGCCATGTGGGCAGGATCACTTTAAAGTGTATGAGCCTTTTGGAGTTCATGTCTTACTCAAATGTAGCAGGGAAAACTTAATGTTTTCTCTGCTGGATTTTGAATTTTCTTTGGCCTCATTCCTTGCTATCCCCCTATTTGTACCTTTTGTAATGGTAAAGTCTATGCCATTGAATGTTGGAAGTTTTAACTTTCTTTCCATTTGCACACAGGCTTGCAGCTAATAGTGCTTTAAATTTTAGAGGGGACTTCGGGTTTGGACTTTTCAGCAATGCTAAAACTGTTAGGACTTTGGCAATTCTTAGAGATGGCCCAAATATTAGCATAAAGGGATGTGCATGACTCTTTGAGTGCCAGGAGCAGAATGTTGTGGTTTGTGTCTAGATGTCCCTGAAAAAACATCATGCAGTCATAGGTGGGTCTTTTACCAAGATGGCTGGATCTAGAGTGTGTGATGCTGGAATTAATTAATGGTGCAATGCTAGGATCAAGGACATTAGGATTAAGGGCATGAGTGCTACCCAACCTACATAAATGTTAGAAAAATCTGTGGTTGTCCCTTGTGCCCAGTGTAAACTGTTTCTCCTCTGCAATGCCACCCTCCCTTGGAACCAACTGATTATGGACTGAAACCTCTACAAACTTTGAGCTAAATGAACCTTTCCTCCCTTAACTTTGAACATCAGGAATTTTGTTTCAGCAATGAGAAAAATAACTAAGACAACTGGGATAGACTTTGCTTATGGTCACTCAGATATTCTGTAAAGTTAGGAGCTAACTCCAGATCGACTTCAGAACTCATGCTTTCAGCTATCACATTACACTATTCTACTTCCTATGTATTAATTTTCTTGCCTGAAATTGACCCTCTTTATTCCCTTTTAATTTAGTGGCATTTTCAACACTGGACTTAGAATATTTCCTGATCTGACCAAAGTTTATTCCACTGATGTATTCTTCATACTGTAAGTATGCACACCATGTAATGTTTGACACTATTTTGTTTGTTACTGACAAGACCTAGAGTGCAATGATGGGGTTTGGCCAAGTAAAGTAATTGTTTCAAGGAGTACACAACAATCAGCTATGACAGCCCTGATGGAGCAAGACAGGACTGGGAAATGGCCATGGGATTTAATAATGGGGAGTCACTGGTGATTCTGACAGGAATAATTCTAGTGTAGTAGTAGGGTGGGGAAATCAGACTGAGTTTTTGTGAAAGTTCAGAAGAGAACCAGAGGGGAAGAATTCAAAACTCGATCATAATAAAATTTTGAGAAGTTTTTCTATTAAAAGGGAGAAGAAATACCCCAATGGTTAGAGGATTGGGAAAAGATCTTGTTTGTTTTATTTTTAAATGGGAGAAACTATTGACTGTTGATAGGAAAAACTGAATGCAGGGAAATTAATAACTATGAGACCTTATTTTTCATGGTGGCTTAAATAACTTTCAAATTCTTTCTCATGGATCATATTTGCTGTATTTAACCACCTTATAAAGCATAGAAGGAGGTTATTGTTTTCCTTTTTGACAAATAAAACTGAATAATAGGAAATCTAAGTGGTTCTGTTTTAGGAGGGTTTCAGGGAACAGTTAGGAGTCATGTTCAAACTACTTCATATGACTTTCAATTAGTGGCCTCGTGTTTCTTTCCTAAAACTTGTGATACAAATGAATTGTCAGATCTTATCTAACTAGACAGAATGAAAGGGACATATACGAGAGAACCACAAAGGGAAAGTTTACACTGTAGTTAGCAAAATGTGGAGTGATAAGCTTCAAGCTCTTGCTTGTTTACTGTTCTCGTGGAGCTCTGAATTCCTGTCCATCTAGGACAGCTCTCACCACCTCACCTGGCCTCCAAGCCATCAGTGGCTAGAAAGGGTCAGTGAAACAAGATTTTGCTGTACTAAGCTGAGTTAAAGTGTCTGTGTGCAGCGAGACTATTTCCAGGAAGAATACATTTCTTCATCAAGTATTTTTGCCCTTTTCTGTTGCAGTGAAATTACAGACAACCCTTACATGACTTCAGTCCCTGCAAATGCATTTCAGGGACTGTGCAATGAAACTTTGACAGTGTGAGTATTGGTGGTTTCATTCCTGCCAATAACTGAATGGGGGGGGGGGCATTTTCATAAGAGCAGTATTAACTTACTCTTTAGTATGGAAAGGATTTCACGAAAGTAAGGAAGTATATTGCCATTGGTTTGGTACCCTGTGGATCACGAACAGGTTTAGGTAACAAGACAAGTATGTTCCTGTATGACAGTGGTTGGCATATAAGAGTCAATTAGGCTTAATAAATGACCTCTGGACCAAGTGCTAAGCTCTGCCTTTGTAAGGCCAAAACAACCATACACATACATAAGCATGTCAACAAGTGAATAAAATTTAGGAGGCAGTGAACCAGATTTGGTCTGCAGGCATAATAGTCTGTATTGAAATACCGTCATTCTATAGAGGAAGAATCCCTGTAGAGCAAACATAAGTGCCTTTCCCAGTATCACAGCGTTAGAGTGGCACCATTTCAGGTTTTGCATACTCTGCAGTCACATTTTTCACTCACTAACCACAAGTTGTTATTAAGCTCCTGAGGACATTGAACAGAATACCTATTGTCACTGTACAGCATTATTTTTTCAGAGCTGCTCTTTTGAGGTTCAAAAGTACATATTTAATGAGGGATAATCACAGAAAGATCTAATTGAAAAGGTCATATAAAAGTATGAAAGAGAAATTAATTCTGTAAGCTGATAGAAAATTCCTCTCTCATTGTATCAGCCACAAAGTAGAGTTGGGGCCATGTGTGCAGATCCCATCTCTATTCTCAGTACTGCTGCCCATGTTCAGGACCGGCAGGTTTTTTGCATGGGTCACCAAGCTTTCTGTGTCTGGTCATACTATACAGTCTGAGGTTCTTTATTACATGCAAGCATTGTCCAGTAACTCCTGAGAAAAACTGATACGAGCCGCCACACAACTTTCCTAAGGGTAATTTCCCAAGCCATTTCAAATCTATCTGGGTCCTATGAATTATTTCATCTTTTGGAAGTTGGAGAATTTCAACTGATCCTTCTTGTAACACAGGGAAAGTTCTCTTGAAAAGACAAGAGATTCTTTCCCAGCATCTTTTTTTTTTTTTTTTTTTTGACAGCACAGAAAAGACCTGGGCTCTTAGCCTGCTCAGACTCAAACCTCAGGGTCACTCAGCTGCTCTGGAAAGCTTTCCATTGTGGCCTTTAATGCCCATCATAAGCGAACTCCTGTACTCTCAGTTTCTTTACGGAACATTACTGTTCCCTTTTGGACACATTTTCCAAGGCTATTTGTCCATGAAGTTTATTTCAGAAATGTAACTCAAAAAGAAAGAACATTTTTAATGTCTACAATGCTCGACAAAGTTTGAGGAAATAAAAATGTATGATTTTCATGTCTTTATAGAAGAACTATCCCTGAGAAAAAGTTAGCTTATCCATTAGCACTTTATCAGTGTGTGTCCCTGGGGCTTGTGTTGAAATCTTTACCCAGGACACTTCAACAGTGGAATTAAACTCACTACATAATAAAGAAAAACAAACATATAACTGCAACAAAACTATGAGATTATTCCTCAGCTCCCCACAAGTATACAGTATAAATCCAAGTCTTAAGATCATCTCATAGCTGTCATTGTGTTATACATATGTGTTGTATATAAGAGGATCTGGTCTTCCCAGCAACCCTCTGTATTGTATTTCAGAAATAAAGAAGCTGATGATTAGAGAAGTTAATAACTTCTCAGGATCACCCAGATATCAAATGGCATGGCCAGGTCTAGTTTCAAATTTGAAATTGCCTATGTGCTTTTTTTTTCTCTCTCTTTCTCTTTTATTGTGGTACTGAGGATTAAACTCAGGTCCTTTGCTCTGAATTACATTTTTAAAATATAGTCTCACAAAGTCACTAAGTTGCTCAGGCTAGGATATTGAACTTGACATCTTCCTGCCTCAGCCTCCTAGTGTTGGAATTACATGCAACACCTCACCCAGCTTCCTGCAATATGTTACCAGAATTGTAGATTACAGTCATTTTCATGATTTCCCTACAGCTGTCACTAGGCATTCTTATTGAGTGTGGCAGATTGTGGTCATGGCTATCTTTTATATTCAGGCCTACAATCACAAATAACCCTCATGTACCCCTACGTATCCCTGGGTTCCTAATGCTGGGACTCCTTCTCGCACAGAAAGGTTTGTGCTTTGGCTAGGTGAGGAAAATGAAAGTGACGAATGCTGACTCCCAATAGTTCTAGACCAGTGTTTCATGGGCAAGTTACTTCAAAAGGTGATAACATTTCAGACTGATCCTCTGGACTCAATGTGTGACTTAATTAGTTGCAGAAACACAGAAACAAGTTAGAACATTAAAATTTCCACAGAAGGGCCTGGTTGATCTACTTTTTAAAATGAAGCTCCATTTAAGATAGCCCACAGCCTTAAGTATTTAATCTTCAATCAATTCAGAAGATAAAATACAAAAGAGAAAAAACATTTTAAATAGAAAATATATGCATCCAGATGAAGTCTTTTACTGTGTCCATCTTAAGAAACTGAAGTTACATCTTCATTAATAACAGTGGGCTATTATCCTAGACTCCTTTTTCCAGATGTTTGTGGTCATTTTTAAAAATTCCTTTGGCAAGTCTATATTCTTTCAGAGTAAATTTGTTTCTGAAGAAAAGTCTTCCTTACTACCATCTAATCCTAGAGAATGGGTATTTAAACTGAAACTATTATTCTATGTCCAAAATATACTGTAAACTTTTCTTGTGGTTTGCATACGTGTGACCTGTGAAACTGTATGCACATTTCTGACCTTGAAGACATGATGCCTAACCATTCAAAATAAGGCTCACATCATCTTCTGTAAAACACTGATCTCTCTCTCTCTCTCTCTCTCTCTCTCTCTCTCTCTCTCTCACTCTTTATTGGTTGTAGGAAACTATACAACAATGGTTTTACTTCAATCCAAGGACATGCTTTCAATGGAACCAACCTGGATGCTGTGTAAGTCAGGGGTAGTGATGGAAACCAACACCCTCCCTACACATTTCCTGAAGAGTTAGAGTATTGTGCTCTCAACTGTCTTGTTGGGATTGAGGTGGGGGCATCATTAGGGTTGATTTCAGTCATTTTTTAAGTATATAATTATAGGGCCAGGGATTTAGCTCAGCAGTATAGGTACCTGCCTGGCAAGTGTGAGATTGTGAGTTCAATCCCCGGTACCAAAAACAAACAAACAAACAAACAACAAATATATATATATTTACAGATTTATTGCAGTCCTGATCAAGGACTGCAATAAAGGAGTCTATAGCATAGCATGAGTTCTTGTCAATCAAATTTATTTACAGAATTATAGAGACTCTCTTTCCATCTTAACTTTATCACACTGATTAATCTCACACAATCCTTCATTAACTTCCTACCATAATTATCAAACACCTATCAGGTGCTAGGAACTCTGCTGTCCACTGACAATGCAAAGATAAATAAAAGCAATGTACTCCCTGCCCACAATGAACGTGAGATTCTTATAGAGTCAATTCAAGGGCAGTGATGTTGATCTCAAAGGCCATTAAAGAGAAACGTGAAACATGTATCAGAAAACAAACAAATGCTAAATATCCAAGAATCCTGGTATCCTTGATTAGTGATATAAGCATGATTTTCTCTGGATTTATTTGATCTGGTTTTTAAATTATTGGCATTTAATTTTAATATTACATGAACCTCACCAAATGTTTTCCTCTTTGATTTCAGTGTTCCTAGAAAAACATGACTGTTAGGGAAATGGTCTTCCTGACTCTAAATTTCTATAAATACAGAATTGAAACCTCCTAAAGCAAGATACTTTGTAGATATTGAGGCCTACAAATTTCATAAGACTTTCATGCTCTTCTAAGTCTTGGGGACATCAGGAGGTTGGCGTTGAGACAACAGAGAACCACACTAACAAGGATAGGGGTGGGGATATTAAACTCTCAAGTAGGGATACCAGAGGTGAGAATACAGCTCCTGAATTCACTATATTCCACTGATTACTGCTTGAACCAAAACTGTTTTTTAGAAGCTGGATGAGCAAAAGGATATAAAACATTGGATACATGACAATTCATTTCTCAAAATTTTGCAAGTAAAGGATTTTAAATCCCAAGATAATGAGCTATGCTTCAAATTATTTGTTTCTTTATCTTGCCATACTTAGTTATTGGAAAGTAAGATCATCAAAACTTCTCAGCCATTTCTTAAGTATAGAGATTTAGAGTATAAAATACAGATAAACTTTTAGGCCAGCAGTGGCCAGAAATTGGTATCACCCAAGGAGTTTTGAAAGCACTCTGGATGACATTTTGCCACTAGACACTCTGGATATAACCAGGTCAGTGAAGATTTTAAAATCTTCCCAAATGAGTCCAAAATGACATGGAGCCAAAGTTAAGAACCACTTCTGTGATATGATACTCTACATAGAATACCACCAAAACTCTACCAAAAGACACCTAGAGTTAGTAATCAGATTCAGCAGTGTAGCTGGATACAAAGTCAATGCTGAAAAATCAATAACATTCCTGTACACAAACAAGAAACTCACTGAGGGAGAAATTAGGGAAACCATATACTTCACAACAGCATTTAAAACAATGAAATATTTAGGAATCAATCTAACAAAGGATCTATGTAATGAAAATTGCAGTACCCTGGAAAGGAGATCAAAGAGGATATAGAAAATGGAAAGATATCCCTTGCTCATGGATAGGAAAAACCAACAGTGAAACTGGCCATACTCCCAAAATTGTTATACAGATTTATTGCAATCCTGATCAAAATACCATTAGCATACTTCATAGAACTACAGAAAACATTCATAAAATTCATCTGGAAGCAAAAGAGACCTAGAATAGCAAAGGCAATCTTGGGCAACAAAGGCAAGGCAAGAGGCATCATAATCCCTGACTCAAAGTTATAGTACAAAGTTACTGTGACAAAATCAGCCTGGTACAGGCAAAAATAAAAGACAGACCTGAGGATCACTGGAACAGATTAGGAGATGCAGACATAACTACTAAGACACTTAGTTACCTTATCTTTGACACAGGGGCCAAAAAATGTTCAATGAAAGATAGCCTCTTCAATAAATGGTGCTGGGAAAACTGGCTCTCTACATGCTGAAAACTAAAACTAGACCGGTGCCTATTACCATGCACTAAAATAAAGTCTAAATGGATCAAAGATCTAAATATTAAAACAGAAACATTAAATCTACTGGAAGAGAAAATAGTAGAAATCCTGAAGACATAGGTTCAGGAAGAGATTTCATGAACAAAATCTAAACAGCATGGAAAATACAAAAGGGATCTCGCCTTATTAAAAAGCTTCTACACAACAAAAGAAACACAAAAAAGTGAAAAGTGAAAAAGTGAAAAGACAACCCACAGAGCAGGAAAACATTGCCAGTTGTTCCTCAGACAAAGGATTTATATCTAGAACATATAAAGAATTGAAAAAAAAAATCAGGTCCCTGAAATTCAAAGATCCAATCCAAATGTGCAGCTAAGATGAACATACACTTCTTAGATGAAGAAATACAAATGACAAATAAATATATGAAAAAATGTTCAACATCATTGGTCATTTGAGAGATGCAAATTAAAATAATACTGAGATTCCATTTCACCCCAGTAAGCATGGCTGTTATTAAGATATCAACCAATAACAAATGCTAGTGGGGCAATGGGGCAAAGTAACTTTTCTCCACTATTGGTGGGAGTGTAGACTGGTACAACCACTCTGGAAGTCAGTGTGGAGATTCCTCAAAAAATGATGATTAGAGGTCTCATTTGACCCAGCTATTCCCTTCTGAATATCTTCCCAGAAAAATTAAAAACATCATACCACAGTGATATATGTGTACCTATGTTTATAACAGCACAATTTCTAATAGCTAAATATTAGAAACAATAAATTGCCTATCAACTTATGAATGGATAAAAAGATGTGGTCTTTTTATATAATGGAGTACTACTCAGCCATAAAGAATGATAAATTTCAGACATTTATAGGTAAATAGGTGCAACTTGAGATCATACTCATAACTGAAATAAATCAGACTTGCATGTGTAAACACTGTATGGTTCCCCCAGTATAAATAGTAAATAAGATACAAAATGAACAATAGATATTGTGAAATAGGAAGAAAGTGTTCAAAAAGAGAGAGAAACTGGGATGGGGAAAGGAAAAAAAGAAGGAAGAGAAAAGGAAAAAAATATACATATATACACACAAAAAAATAGGTAAGATAATTTTACTACTAATTGCTATTAGTTCATTGAAAAGAAAGGTTTGTGCCCATATTGTTTGAGCAATTTTCTATGCTTCTGTTCTGTAATGTGAGCAGCTCTTTTGAAGATAATACACAGAGTGCTATCCATTGTGGCTTTCCTACAGTCTTGTTTTGAAAATTTGTACCATCATTTTTATTGGTTTGTTTTCTTTAAAAAAAAAAAGAAGAAGAAGAACCACTTCTATGGAATATGTTATCAATCATCTTGATCATCTTGTCCAGTTTTCACATTTTACATTACAAGGGACTAAAACCCAAAGAGGACACAATTTTTTAATGTGGCTTTTGAAATTCCTTGGAGCACTCTAGTGACTGGGCCAATGCTGAGACCTAGAACCCAGCATTATTTCCCCTGCTGTAATTCATCACTGGTGACTCTTCGGCTGCCACCAAACCATGGAAATCCAGCTTTTCCAACCAGTGGTGCTTGTTTTTCTTAGTCATGGAGAATATGGAGGCTCCTTATCTCAGTCCATCAAAAGTATGAAATACTGAAGTTGAAATAGCTGGCACCTATAAAGAAGGAGATCATGGAGGAGAGAGATTTCAACTTTGAACTCCAGAACACAGCAGGAATTTTGGACAATGATCATACTAAGAAACAGTGTCACTGGTCAGTGACAATCTGACTCTCAATGTGGCAAGACCACCCACTCAATGAACTTCCAATGAAAGTTGGGGTGGGACAACCTGAATGTCTGGAAGTCCGGAATGGTAAATGTTATCAAATTTATTTATTTTTTTAAATGTTATCAAATTTAAAGAATTGAGGTTGAATTGGGCCAGTTATATTGACCACTGGCTTCAAAACATCTTACTCCTGACCACTTTTGATCTCCTGATCATTTTTACAGAACTCTGCAAAAAATTCAAGGGCTTTTTCAAGAGGGTTGTTCCACAGTCAGGAGACTGTGCTGTGCTAAGTGGATCTCAGTAGAGACCTAGCAGCCTATTACTTTATTGTTTTGGCCATAAAGTCAGCTGCAGAATTTCAAAAGGGTATAGAGATATTTCTTATTGAGGAGATGGAAAAACTAACAAGGGACCAATAATCTCCTTCCCAGACTTCATGATAAAAGAACAAATTGGGGGACAGGAAGCATTTCCCAAAGTATGTTCCTTGAACTCTCTCTCCAGGGTAAATTAATGAGTGTTACTTTAAAGAAGCAACTCATGATCTTATAAGGAGCAACAAAATACATAGGTGGACCTTTCAGGTCTTACAGAACAATCTGACCTCAGTATCCAAAAGAGGGTTATGCAGTGTGTAGATCTTTCCCGGTAGTTCTTGGTTTTACTAGCATTACTTCTGGGATCATGTTGCACAGAATACTTTTTTTTTGGGGGGGGGGCTATCACTTCTAGGAGAAGGAAAAAAAAAACAGAGGTATTTCCTGGTCTCAAAGCAGAATATTCTACCTTGAGTCACCAAAATGTGAGGGGATTTTTTTTCTTCAGCAACAACTCAAGGCTGCAGTAGACATCAACAGGATATTCTATCAATTTAATTCTATTCTAACACTACCTCTCTAACGATAGAGTCAGATCCAGCAGACTAAATGATCCTACAGACTTCCCCCACTTCTGATGCCATTCACAGTCCTCTGTTTATGACCTGTGTTTCTGTCCAAACAACTATTTTCCATTCAATTAATTTGCTAGATCTACTCATATAGCTTAGGGATATACTTATGCTAAAGGAATTTGAAAGGACCATCCAGGTGATGATGTGTAAGGCAAGGCACATGAGAAGAAGTACACAATTTCTATAGCTTCTTGGGATGCCACTTTCCAGAAACTTCCATGCATTCAGCTATCTGTAAGCTCAATAAAACCAGGGGGTGGAGTGGTAGTGAGGGGTAAGGAGAACTCATTCATAGGCATGGCTGATCACATCATTGGCCATTGGTGACCAACTCAACAGTCAACTACTCCTTTCTCTTCAGAGGTTGGGGTGGGGGACAGAGTTAGAAGTCTTGACCCTCTATTAATGCCATGATCTTTCTGGTGACCAGCCCCTGTCCTGAAGCCACTCACCAGTCAGCATGCCAAAGACACTCATCACTTGGAAGATTCCAAGAGTCTTAGGAGCTGTGTGCCACAAAACAGAGATTGAGACCAGTGTCACACTACTGAAAAAGAATCTTTTAATATACCATCTAGCTGGGAGGCAGGTAAATTTAACAATGTATGTTCTAGAGGCAGTCTGCATAGAGACAGACATCTGACTACTAAAGGTTTCAGATTATCTGATAGTCTTCTAAAATTAAACCTAGGAAAAATTATGCTGAGGGATTCTGTCTTCCTGGTAGATTTCTCCTCAGATCATATTATGAGCTCTGTAAAAAGGTTGGCTGGTGGATTGACAATGGATTTTAATTCACTGGTTCTTTTATTTACAGCCTGATTTAGTCATCAAAACTACCTCTTGAAACACAGGGAAGAAATCAGTACACCATCTTCAGTATTCTTGACCTTTTATATTAAACATTAAAATTACTTGGAAGAGTCAAACAAATATAAGAAATATTTCTTAACTAACAATCTTTTGTTTCCTGATTTTTAAAGGTCCACATTAGGGGTTGGCAATTTTCTGGAAAGGGCCCAGGGAGCAAACATTTTGAGCTTTGTGGACTAAATGGTTTCAGGCGCACCTACTCAGCCCTACTACTATAGTATAAAAGTAGTAATAGTCAACACAGAAACAAATGTGATTGTGTTTCAATAAAAGCTTATTTACAAAAACTGGTGAAAGGCAGTATTTGACTGGAGAGTAGTAATTTAAAGATCTCTGGTCTAGGTGACATTATTCAGTGAAGATAACCATTGTGTGGGCAATTATGCCATCTGTCTCTCAATTCTCACTAAAAGTTAAAGGGCAACTCTAAGATAAGAAATATCTGACGGCTGGAGGGAAATATCAGTGGTAGAGAAGTTGCCTAATGTGCACTGGCTTCAAGCCCCAGTACCACACACAAAAAATTATCTGGATAAAAATACTTCAGGGTTAGAAAGTTCAGATCCAATCATAACAGGAAACAAAAATCTTTCCAATCAGTATTGTGAATGCAACTGGAAACCTTGTTTCTGTGGTAAGACAGTGTTCCATCTAATCATGACTCTACCCCAAGTTTCTGATTCCTGGTTGACATGGACCTCTTCTTTCCTAGATTTAACCACATCAGTAAACGATAGCCTATAAATCAATATGTAATAACACTAATAGTCATTATAAGGAACACTACAACCAAAAATAGACAAGGACTGGGTTGTATGTAGAGGAGATAGAGGTCAGGTTTCCATAGTAATAATAAAAAAGTATTCATTTTGTGTTTTGAACGTGGGACTGCTGCTTCTGATCTTAATGCTTTTTGTGATCTCAAACTAAAGCAAACTTTAGTTCAATGTTATGTAATTATCCTAACAAGGTTCAAGGCTAGTACAAAGAAACTGAGCAATTTGATTATTTATCCAGAAATGTTCAGATATTTGTAGGTTTTCTTGGCATGGTGGTATACACTTGTAATCCCAGTTATTCAAAAAGCTGAGACAAGAGAATCACGTGTAAAAGCCAGCCTGGGAAATTTAGTGAGATTCTGCCTCAAAATAATGTATATGTAGGTTGTAATTTAATTTGAATATGTCAACCAAAAGAAGAAACCATTCTTCGTTATCTACCGCATGCCTTTTTTTTTTTTTTTTTTTTTTTTTTTTTTTTTTTTTTTTTTTTTTTTTTTTTTTTTTTTTTGCTGAGATTAGCAGCTTTCACCTCACTCATGCCCGTATTTTAGTGTAACTGAGTAATACTACTGCAGCCAAATTGGACAAATTCCAGGCTAAATACAAGCACTGATGCCTCAGCAGCCATTGAGTAATTAGTTAAAAATTTGTGAAAATCATGAGATTTTCACAGGGTCCTGTGATTTTAAATGGAGCCAAGCACATTGTCATCACTCAGATGTGAAATTAATATGAGCATCCGTCCTTGCTGCAAATTAAGCCACATATTCAATCTGGGAACCTCTTCCTCGTCCTCTCTCCCCACAGTCTGCATGGAGTTATCTTGCTTTTTACAAAATGTCTGAGTCTCTTTTTAGTTCTGTCTAACTGTAGCAGGAAAAATAAAAAAAAAACATATATGTGCCATTTTGATGTGCTAAGAACCTAGAAAGACACTAATCAACAGGAACAGAAAAGTCATCACAAATTAACATGGTAATTAGCACCACACATTAAGTGATTAGAGGTAAATCACCAGACTTTGGAGCACTGAGAAAAGATGATGATAGAGAAGATTATAGGATTAAGCAGGCTATTATTTCTCATGGGATAAGTAGTTGAACAGCGTGGAGGATATTCTCCAAGACTGGCCTTCCCTCTGCCTATTTCAATTTGAGCATTTTCACACCTGTTAAGTTTATAAACAGGTGTCCTGAGTTCTGCAACCAAATGGATTCCCATGGAGTAATCCAGCTTCTCTTCAGACCCATGTAAGAGCTGAACAGAGGATTTCTACAATTTTATGAATAACCAGAACTATGGGAAAGAAGCACAGTTCCTGACACAAATGTTCCCTTGTGTGTCTCACAACATAACCAGAAGCCACCCAACTTTGCACTTAAAGGATAGTGGAGTGGCAGGCTGAAATGACATCTTTGAGCTGAAACATGCTTAAACTCCTCAGAAAATAAATCTTCAACAGCAACAGCAAATTTCCTTGCCAGCATATCACAGCCCTCTCTTTGACACTGTCCACTTCCTTATAAACACAGCAGAGCGGGTGACTCTCTTTGAGTTACTTGGCAACTAAGCTTTCATTTATTCATTCAGTAGTCTCTATTATTGATGCCTGCTATGTGCAAAGGGTGAGTTCAACAGAAATGGCACACACACTCTCTCTCTCTCTCTCTCTCTCTCTCTCTCTCTCTCTCTCTCTCTCTCACACACACACACACACACACACACACACAGAGTACACACTGACTGAGTTTGTCAGGTGAATATTTTTCCCAGCTCATTCCTGACCTGCAGTGTTCTTCATTTAGTGTCATAAGATGCACCATCTTAACTCAGAGAATGGCCTCTTTATCCCTTATGTAGAAAACCCTATGTCTCTTTTCTAGGAAGAACTTCATCACTTTGAACAGGTTCTCAAAGCAGAATACCCCCTCAAACAATGAAGACGCCTTGAATACACATTTATATAGCTGCATTTACTTTTACTTTTAAATGAAATGTCTATTCTGTTCACATAAATTTGTTCCACTATTTATATTCGAAATCTTGACTTTCAAGAACTCTTTCCTATCACCCTTTTGTACAAGTTTTGCTACACTATTTTAAATTCACTTATGTCCATCTCTTTACAATGAATAGTTAAAATTATCATTCTCCTACAGGATGACTGTCTAGAGTAGGATTTGTAAATGGTTGGCTTACCCAAGCAGATTCACAGAATATGTACTCCTGAAAAATAAGGATATGTCATGGAGAAGGAAACAGTTTAATTAGACTGATGTCCCCAGAAAATGATAGGTCACAATGGAACTGATGAAAGTACTTTCTCCTGGATGTTAAAGCTTCTTCATCTGTTTCCTCACCCAACTCCTAGCTTCAGACGGATGGTGGAAAGAGAAATCTAAATGCAAAGTTAAAAGGTAAACAAAACAGCCCTCAAATCTACACAAGGCAGAGTGGTTTCATTTTTAAGCACCTAATTATCTCTAAGAGCTTACGTTCCCAAACAACTGTGTTGGTTTTTGAGTACACAGCCTCCTGCAAGGTCAGTTCACCTCTGTTCAAGTTGGCTGCACCTTCTCTTCCTCCTCCTTTCGCCTTCTGGACTCTGGCTGGCTTTCCCAGTTTGAAGTCTTCTGCAGTGTTTCTGGTAAACTGCGAGTCTTATCAACCAGTCTCCTTATCCTCAAGGGTGTATTAAATATCGAATGAAAACACTGTAGAGTTGGACTAACAATAAGTTAGTTCTATAATAATTTTTACTGATTGGAGCAAGTTGATTTTCACTTGCAGGAGTTGGGGATGAAGAGGAAAAATTGTGATGAACTCACCAGCTCTTTATTTGATTTTCAAGAGTCTGGGAACAGAATGTGATCCATAAATTGCATATTCCAAAGAATACAAAAAGAATTGCAAGCCAATGTGGCCCTTATGCTGAGATTAGTCATCTTTTTACACAATTGGGCTGTTCAAGATTTTCTCTCCATTTGTTTCTCCAAGGTGGCTCTTGAGAATTCCAGCTATCAAAAGATCTTCATGAGCATAATGGGATGAAGTAATCAAACTATACAGACTGTACTGAGAAAGTATTGACTAGATGGCTTGACATCTTAATGAGTCTTTGAACTTATGTGAGACTATTTTTGAGTCAGATTTTAACAATGCCTTGTGCTATAGTTTGGATCTGGAATGTGTTCATGTGTTAAAGACTTGGTCCCCAGCTTCACACTACTCGACGCTGGTGAAATCTTTAAGAGGTAGAATTTAGTACAAGGAAGTTAGGTCATTGCATGTGTGTCCTTAAAGAGGATATTGGAACTTCAAGCACTTCTTACTCTCTCTTTGGCTACCCAGCCATGATGAAGTAAGCAGCTTCCCCAGCTAGTATGTATGTCTGCCATACTATACTGCCTCACATCGACCGAAAGCAATGGAACCAAATGACCAAGGATGAAATTTTCTAAAACTGTGAGACAAAATGAAACTTTCCTCTTTTTAAGATGATTATTTCAAGCATTTTGTTATAATAACAAAAGCTAACTAATGCATTTTGGAAGCTGAATGTCCAACCACTACCTGAAAAGGCAATGTCTGAAACATCCCTTAAAAACCATTTGCTTGGATAATCACTGCCATCAGGAAGGTGATTATTGGCCAATTGGCCATATCATGTGCTAAGTCTTCTGTACTTTCCTTCTGTTATTAAAACAATCATGTGTATCTTCAGAGCTTGACATTGCTTACCTCACTATCTCAGAGGAAAGAAGTATTGGTTTGTATGTTTGCTTATCACAATTTTTATCCATGAAATTGTGATAGAGGTACTGAATTTGGCACTGGGTATGCAGCAGTGAAAAAGATGGAACTTACATTTTGCTTGGGAAGATGGTAAACAAGTAAAAAAAGAAAAAAACCCAAGTAATTATAGATTTTGACAATTCCATTAAAGAAATAATAAAGATCATAAGGAAAGAAACTGGTAATGGCTCTTTTAGATTAAGTAGTTGTCAATCTTTATTTTAAAATATTTAAAAAATTTAAATATACACCAATTTTTAAGATCTCAGTACCTCTCGTGCAATTTAGTAAGTCCTTGTCTCCAATTTTGAAAAAGAATAATAATAATAATTTTAAAAAGGTCTAGGAATGTAACTAAGTGTGAGGAGCCCAGGTTTGTTTACCAGGACTGGGAGACAGAGTGAAAGAAGGAGACAGAGAAGGAGAGGGAAAGAAAGAGGGAGAAAGGAAAGAAAGAAAAAAAAGAAAAGAAAGAATTTCCATTGTGAAGGTCAAATTCCCCTAGTATTGAGGTGTGATCAAAATATACAATGAATGGTTAAATTTTAAAAATTTATTATAGTAAAAGGCACATTCATGTCCCTCAAAATTCTCTCCCTTACTTTGAACGCATTATCCATCATTCTTACCGCTTTCTGAAGCAATTGTGGAAGTCCTCTTTCACCAGTGTCTTTATGAGGTGTGATAAAAAAAAAAACCCTATAATACATGTGACTTCCAGGTACCACTCAGTAGAAAGACAGCTTCATAAAAATATTACAGTGTAAAACTAAAATCAAAATAGATAAAGATTTAAACAGTTAAGCAGAAACACTAAATCTGCTGGAAGATAGAATAGGTAGAACTCTTAAAGCAGGCAAAGACTTCATGAACAAAACCACAATCACACACAAAGTATCACAAAGAATGAAGAACTGGGATCTGATCTTATTAGAAATTTTTTGCACAGCAAAAGAAATGACGAACAGAGTGAAAACACAACCCACAGCGTGGGAAAAAATTTTTGCCAGCTGCTCCTCAGGCAATTGACTAATATCTAGAATATAAAAACTCAAAACAAAAAATCAGAAACCCCCCCCCCAGATTTAAAGACCCAATCCAAAAATGGGCATCTGAAAGGAATAGACACTTCTCAGGGGAAGAAGTACAAGTAGCAAATAAATATATGAAAAAATGTTTAACATCACTGGGCATTCAAGAGATACAACTTAAAACAAAAGTGGGATTTCATTTCACTCCAGAAAGAATGGATATCATCATAAAATCACCAGTAACAAATTCTGGTGGCTCCATAGGGTAGAAGGAACTCTTTTCCACTGTTGTTGGGAGTGTAAACTGGCGCAAGCACTGTGGAATTCAGTGTATAAATTCCTCAAAAAACTACAACTAGAGGTTCTATTTGATCCAGCTATTCTGCTTCTTTGTATCTTCCTGAAAAATTAAAAGCATTGAGCCACACCAACATACTCACACCCTTATTTATAGCAGCATAGTTTGTGATAGCTAAATCTTGGAAACAGCCCAATTGCCCATCAACCAAAGAATGGATAAAGATGTGGGGTTTTTTTTTAGTGTCATAGAGTAAGTACTATTTTGCCACAAAGGATAAATTTGAGGCATTTCTAGTAAAGGGATGCACTTTGAGACCATACTGTTAAGTGAAATAAATCGCACATACATGTTCAAATATCACTGGTTTGTGTGAGAAACAGAAAGTGAAAATAAAGACTAAAATGTATAAGAGATATTGTGAAACAGGAAAAAAATATTCAAATGGGAAGGGGAACTAGGGTGGGGGAAGGGGAAAGGAAGAGAAGAAAAAAGAATTGAAGGAAAAATGGAAACGAAGCTTATATAAATAAGAAGGGGAAGTGGGGTCAAAGGAGGGGAAGGAAATCAGAAAAAAAAGAATCAAGATATATCGTGTACAGGTACACATTTCATATGAATGTTATTATGTATATCTAAAATATATCAATAAAATTAATTTTTAAAATATTTCAGTGTATCTTTGACTATCTTATTCACTAGATCTGGTTCAATCTGATTTCTGGCTCTTTCCCAGAGTCACAGTGATCATGAAAGGCATGTGCCTTAATTCAATCCAGGACATTAAACAGCCGCAAAAGTGAGATTAAAGACATTATCAAAAAGGATTTCCAGGATTGCTTCAGAAAGTGACAAGAATAAGTGTGTTCGAAGCAAGAGGGGGTGTTGCTTTGAGAAGAATTAATGGCAGTGTCTTTTACTGCTCCTCAGATAAAGACTAATATCTAGAATATAAAAAGAACAAAATTTAATAAAGTTAAAATTTAAACATTCACAGCACTTTTTAAGTTACAACAGTTCAAGCATTATCTGTATCTAAGCAGTCTACTTTAGGATCTCTGTCATGTTCCTTTTTCAGCATCCATGGTGTTTAATAACTAGGTATGCTGTGAGCTTTTTGTTGCTGTTTGTTTTGTGGTGCTGTGGAGCCAACCCCTGCCCATGCAGGTGAACACCCTCCCTACCACTAAGCCACAGCCTCAGCCTGTGAATTCTTTAATATGCAAATTGAAATCATCTATAACAAATGTATATTTACTCTATTAATCTTTAGATAATTGTGTTCTCTTAAAAATCTATTGGTGGGCAGGGATTTAGCTCAGTGGTGTAAGCACCTGCCTGGCAAGTGCAGGGTTGTGAGTTCCATCCCTAGTACCAAAAAAAAAAAAAAATCTATGGAGAGGGGGTGGGGATTTAGCTCAGTGATTCAAGCACTTGCCTGGTTGAACTCACAAGTGCAAGGTTGTGAGTTCTATCCCTAGTACCAAAAAGAAAACTATGGGGGGGATTAGTTTCAAAAATCCTTGGAAATTTTTATCCACTTGTATGAAATTTCATTCCCAAATTCCTTTTAACTTAAGTCACTTCAAAAATATAAAACTCTCAAATGCCCAAAGTGTTTTCAAAATGGAAAGATCAATTTACTCATCAAACCCTTTCCAGTTGAAGGTATGTGCTATAATCTTATTTACCTGAATACCTCTTGTCATTACCAAAAACACAGTTGTCAGATACAATACCAGTCATTCAACTTAATTTGAATCTCAAATAAAAACCAGGTAACTCTTTGATGTGCAAACCTTTTGAAAATTGCCTGGGGAATACTTACACATAATACATTCATGCTATAAAGAATATATAGATAATAAAATTTAAATTTAACTGGAATTCTGTGTTTTTATTTGCTAAATCAGGCAGCCCTGCTCAAAGATATGAATCTTTGACAGTCTCTGTTATTATCCACCACCTTCACCACTTCCATTCTGATTCTAATTTAAACCCTGTCTTCAAAAACAAATGGGAATATTGATCAATATTGCAACACAAAAGTTAAACCCATTGGTATTAAAGAGGATTGAAAATACAATGCACTGGCCAGGAAAATAAGAAATTTAGACAACTTTGATAAAATTTAGATATGCATATTAGATCACAAACATGTTCAAGTTGAAAGTCATGTGTCATAATTGTGTATACATCTTGGGCAACTAGAGCATAGAATATTTCTAGTGCTTAAGCTGGGAAAAAGGTAACATATCTGCTGGATTCTTAAAAAGCAGTTAATAGGTAGGGAAACTATGTTCACGTTTTATTTTCGTATTTGTACTAATTTGGTATGATTGCTTAAACTCACCTAACTCATTCTCTTTTCCTCTCTTTTCCTCTCTTTCTTACTGTTTAGTTACCTCAACAAAAATAGATTCCTGACAGTTATTGACAAAGATGCATTTGGAGGAGTACACAGTGGACCAACCCTACTGTGAGTAAAACATAAAAGAGAATATTTTAGTGGTTTTTTTTCTTTTACTTTTTTTAATAAAAAAGGAATGAAAAGAAGCTGATATTCAAAGGTAGAGAATGCTGTTGCCTTAGGTAAAAACTTCTGCTCATATTTTCTGTCTGGCTGTTCAAACTACTTCTTGGAAGAAAGTTCTTTCTTTGAGACTCAGAAGGCTCAAAGCCATAGCAGGTCCTCCTGATGCCTGATCAGGCAGTCACCTTAGCATGGGTGTTCACAGAGGTTTTGGTTCATGGAGCAGTAACTGAAAAATTATGAGATATTCATATAGATAGAAGAGACTCCAGTCTTTGCAGAGAAAAAACACCTGCATATGTACTGCACAATACCTAATGAATATAAGTTATACCTTGATTAGTGTTGGGAAGAAGAAAACAAATACACATTTTTAAAAACAGCTGAAAACATTTATTGCATCAGTGATAAAGTTCTGTCAATTCTTTCCCTCTAGACATTTTTTTTCCCTGTACCAAGGAATGAACCCAGGGTTTTTATACTGAATTACATCTCCAGTCCATTTTACTTTTTGAGATAGGGTCTAAGATGCCCAAACTGAACTCAGATTTGCAATCCTCCTGCTCAGCCTTCCAGGGTGCTGGGATTACAGGTATGCACCACCACATCTAACTCCCTCCAGTCTCTTTATCAGTGCCACAATCTTCTCCACCCATTGGTTTTGCCTTAGTTTAGAATCTATCATTGAGTATCTAGCCTAGTCATTGCCAGAGTGTAACACAGCACCAAGATGTGCAAGGTCATTCCTTAAGAAAAAAAATATATTTATGTTTTTAAACAAAAACAAACTAGTATTTATTAATATGTCATATGTAGATGACCATTAGCCCTCAGGTGTCAGGGAGGCAATAGATGCATTCTTAGAGGAGAATGAATGATCCACAGCCCTAAGTTCTTGGCACCTTCACTATTTCACATTTAATAATTTTATCTCACTTTTAGATTAAATGTACCCAGTTAAGTGGTTTGTGGTCCTATTAAAAATTGCTGTGCTGGGTAAGGAGTCACTGTTAACTCATAACAAAATATTTAAATGCAATATGGTTTTTTGTTTAATAGAAGATCAAACAGAGGAGAAATGTGTTAACTTTTTGTGTGCTAAATCTCCATTAGTATTTCTTTTTAATCTAGAAGTCATCTTTATATGCATTTTCAAGGCAAAGATGATAGTTCAACAATGAATAAGGGAAGTTAATGCTTTTCTAAGGAAATTCATACTGGAGAAACCCTTGAGAAACATATTTGGAAACCTTCATGTGTTTTGTGATTTTCCTATCATTAATGGTGAATGCCATAAAAATTCCTTTTAAAAAAATCACAAATAGAATTTAACTTTTAAAATCCATCAAATTAAGTTTGTATGTGCTGCATGGTATCCCACCCACACACATCCCTCATCAAACTAAAATGTTGAAGCCTATGATGGTTGGGGTAGAATATCAGTTTGATTGACTCTGGGATCCTCTGTGGGGACTGGTAGAGCACATTTCTATATGGGTCAAGCAGGCATGGCCTTGAGGTCTATGTCTAGCCCCTTGTCTCTTCCATTCTGGCACTGTTCCCCTGTTCTGTTTTTTTATTGCCATGAACTAAGCAACTTTATTCCCCCAATGCACTTTTACCGTAATGTCTCTGTGTGGAGCCAGCTGATAATAGACTGAAACAATAAGCAAATTAAATATCTCCTCTTTCATATTGTGAGTATTGGCTATTGTGTCTCAGGGTCCATAAAGCTAGTGCCAAAGAAGTGGTATTATTGCTATGATTGTACCAGACCCAATGCATGTCAAGCTCAAGGGTACAAAAGTGTCAGTCTTTCATTTGAGATGAGTGTCCCTTAAACCCCTTGCTCAAGAAGAACCTTTTAGGAAATTAGCTCCCTGGGATTCATTTTACCATGCTTAGCAAGCCAAGTGCTTTAAAGCTGCTGTAGTCATGGTCCAAGGGTAGATAGATATTGCCTTTTCTAGAAGCAGACCTTGATATTGGCTGAGTGATACTAATTTTATCAACATGCAGAATGCAAGAGTTGTAGGGTCAGAGAGACTTCCACTAAGATTTCAAAGGAAGGCCTGCAAAGCCAGGCAAGGAGCCCCCAAGAATAGTTTGTGAAAGGGTAGGAATGAAATCAAAGTTGCAGTGGAAACCCAGAAAGTTGGCGATGCCCAGAAACATGGAACGTCTGCCAAAGAAAGCTATAAGGCACAAAGGGAGCAAGCCAAAAAATTGGCTGCAGTCAATAGCATAGGGATGGGGCTAATCATGTGCTCAGGATCTCAGCACCACGTACCCCAAAGGCCAAATGTAGAGCTACATGATTTAATGTTTGTTCTGCTGGGTTCCAGTCTGCCTTTGATCCAACTCTTTTTTTAATCCTTTATTCTTCCCTTTTAGAAGAGGAACGTTTACTTTGTGCCATTTTACCTTGGGATTGTGTGATTTATTTTTTATTTTTACAGAGGTTCATTGCTAAGAGTTTGCCTTGAGTCTCAGAAGAAACTTAAACTTTTGAAAAATACTGGAACTATTGAGAGTTTGGGAAAGGGATTATGACATTTTGGGCTGTACTTGGGATAGTTATATTATGTTAGACAGAATTATGAACTTACTATTGTCTTTATTTAAAGATTAAGAATGATTTAAGGAGACATTTTGGAAGCAAGTTGACAAGGTTAGGGATGTGGTGGTAACAGTGAAGTTTCAATTTGATTGGCTTTAGGATCCACCCTAGACAATTAATAGAGGACACTTCCAGGTATATTTGGGTGGGTCATGGAGTCATGAGATTGTGATCTATATTTTTGTTCCTCACTCCTTCCACTCTGGCACTATTCCACAGCTCTGCTTTCCAACTACCATTAAATACACAATTTGTTCTACCACACCTTTCTTCTGTGAGGTTTTTTCCTTGGAGATAGCTGACTATGGGTTGAAGACATGAACAAATTAAATCTCTCCTCTTTTACACTGAGGGTGTTGGATATTGTGTTTCAATAATCATAAAGCTGAATAACACAACAGTTTAATAGCCATCACCTTAGAAAGTGGCACTATTTGGAGATAGTCTTTTAAAAGGTAATCCAGTTAAAAGAAGGTTGTTAGGCTGTACTGTAATCCAATCTGACTAGTATTCTAAAAGAAGAAATTAGGACATACAGAGAGAAATCAGGCAGGCAAATGCACAAAGGAAAATCCATGTGAAGAGAAGGCAGCTATATGCAAGCCAAGGAAAGAAGCTTCAGGAGAAACCAAACTTGCTAATGCCTTGATCTAAGAATTGCAATATACAAAATAATAAGAAAATAATTTTTGGTCTCTTAAAATGCCAAATCTGTTGTAGTTTTTATGCTAAGCATTATGGTTTATAACTAGGTATCTCCCAAGAGCTTCATATGCTCATAGATAGAGTTTTTAGATGATTGGATTATGGGGGTTTAGAGTTGACTTGTTATTAGGAGGTAAGTTCTGGTCAGAAATGGTGGGTCTCTGAGGGTGTGGCCTGGAAGAAGAACCCTCCCTAGTTCTTTTCTTGGTCTGTCCCTGCTTTGTATTTGTCATGCTGTAGGAAGCTCTTTGCTCTTCTCCATCATGTCCCTTCGCTATGTCACCCTGTGTTGCAGCCAACCAACTATGGACTAAAACTTTCTACAAACTGTGAGCCAAAATAAACCTCTGTTTCCTTAAATTGTAGGTGTCAGGTATTGTATCCCAGCAACAAAGAAGGAAGCTAAGACAGTAACTCTAGCAAAGTAATAGCAGTAGAGCAATATGATTCAGTGGATTTAAAATCCATGGGTAGAAAGTATAAAAATGAAATGCCTTCAGATTCATTTGCAAAAACAACTGACTTACATCAGAGAATACGAGTTTCAATCAAAGCATGTATTTAATTCCTGAACTGTACTGAAAAATGAAACTCTTAATTTAATGAAAGTACTTTTGGGAAAAATAGAAGAATCTGTCTCAAACCTAAATTATAAAGTATAAATTCCCAGTTGCAAAGAGTAGAAGTGATTGAGTAAATAACTGATGCATTTCTTTGAAGACCAAGACAGAGTATTTGTATAAATGAGACCAATGATAAGCAAAATAATTCAAATCATATAATCTAGGAAAGATTCTTCAGCAAATCTTAAGTATTCTGCAGGTAAGGGAGTAGGTGACATTGAAATTGGAAATCTTTTAAAAGTTTCCTTCTTCTTCCAGATTGCCACTCTCATCTTGAATAGTCAACAACTACTTATATACAGCAGGAAAAGAGTAGAGTTTTCCTTCAGTTAAAATGTCATCACAAAGGTCTAAGGTTAAGAGGCACAGCTGAGATCTGAAATGAGGCATTATTTTTTGAAAGATGATGATAATGAAAATGTGTACTCCAGCATATAAGATCAACAACCTCCTGTCCATTCAACTCATAAAATACTGGCATCAGGCAGGAGATCAGAATTTAGGAATGGTGGACAAGCCCAAAGAAAAGGAAAAAACCTACAGAAATGATCACTGATAGTCTTCTAAATTTGCTACAGTAAAGCTCATAAGCCAGTAAGTCTATACACAGAACTTCCTATAAACCTCTTTCACAAATATCTTGGTTATTTTTCTTTCATTGCTGAGACAAAATACCTGACATTCAAAATTAGGGAAGGAAAGGTTTATTGAGCTTACAGTTTGTGGAGGTCTCAGTCCATACTCAGCTGGCTCCAAAGTAGGGTGGCAAGGCTAAGGGGCAACTGCTCATGGTGGCCACAAGCAACAAGAGTGAAAGGTCAGAAAAGGAAAAGCACACCTCCTTCCCTCTCTTATATTGTATGCTGGTTGCCTGCCCCTGGACAGGTGCAGCACTCACACTGCCAATCCCAGTGCTAGACAATGAACCAATCACAAATGCTAGATTCAACCACCTCCATGACTGCGTGAGGCTTTGTGGGGACATCCAAACATAAACGATAACAACAAATAAGAACAGATATCACCAGGTCTTTAAGGAAACCCATTGACATGAAAAGTAGTAATGTTTTGAAGTTTCAGTATATGAATCTTTCACTTTCTTGGTTTAAATTTACTTCAAAGTATTTTTTTAATTTCTTACACCACTATAAAATAAGAACATTTTATTTTTTCTCTCATAGCTCACTGTTAATTTATAGAAATGCAACTAAAGTTATATATCTATTTTGTCTCTTTTCACAATTCTTACTGAATTAATTTATTAATTCTAACAGGTTTTTTGTGGAGTCTTAGTGTATATAAGATCATATCACCTGCAAACAGAGATCATTTTTTCTTTTCCTTTCCTATTTGGGTGGCCTTCCTTTCTTCCTTCTCCTTTTGCTTCTCCTCCTCCTCCTTCTCTATCTTCTTCTTCCTCCTTCTCTTTCTCACTTACTCTCTCTCTCTCTCTCTCTGTACTGGGGATTAAACTTAGGGCCTTTACATTGAATTACATCTCCAGCCCCTTTTTATATTTTATTCTGAGCTAGATCTCACAAAGTTTCCTCAACTGGATTTATACTTGTGATGTTCTTGCCTCAGCTTCCTACAATGTTGAAATTACAGGTATACCCAACTTTTATTTATTTTGCTTACCCAACTTTTCTGAGTAGGAATTTCAGTACTATATTGGATAGAAGTGAGAACATGAAAAACAGACACAGGGTTGCAGCTGGTTGCAAACTCTCTGCAAGCTGCACTCTCCACCTTGCCAGGGCATAGGCTGAGAATCAAGAACCACCCCGCTTCCACCTCATCACAACCTGCAAGCGACCAGCTGGTTCGGAGGACAGGCTGAGTTGATAGCAACTAAGAAGAAAAATAGGAGGAGCTAAAGATGGCCAACAAAATACAAAGCCTCCCAGGAGAAACAACTCATGTGCCAGAATAAAACATCCTGGAGAGACCCAGACAGAAGGAGATGGATCCTTTTGACACAGGAAGAAATTAAAACATAAAAAAACTCATCAAACACACAGTCTTGGGGCTATAATTGGAACAGCTAAAATTACTGGACACAGTGTTTTCACTGTGACCCACCAAGTTTGTGCTGGCCAGAATTCACAAATTTGCACTGGCTGCCAGAGCCGCCCAAACTCATTCTCGCCACCACTCACCGGAGACACAGCAGTGCTGAAGTCGGGGTTGGTGAGCCCAATGGAGAGCAGAGCTGGTGAAGAGACCTTCATTAATCCATGGTCAGTGCTGGCAATGAGACCCCCCCCCACGGGAAGTGCACAACCAAATGGGTGACACGTTGGAATTGGGCAGGAGGAGCCTGAAATGGGAGCAACAGTGACTTCAGTTGGTAGCTTCCTCCCCAGAGCAGATTCTTGGGATTAGCTTGGTCTGGGTCGCACCCCTGGCTGGGACCCAATGAGCCATCCCAAATTGATTCTCTGCGCCTAGCACGCACTAACCTGGTGAAGGCCCCTGAAGTTTGGCTGGCCCGGGGGGAGGGGTCAGCATACACAGCCGCTACTTACACCTCAGTGACAAGAGCAGGCAGGAGAGGGCGGAGGTCCCTCACCAGCATGCTTCAGAGGAACAGTAGCTAACAGGGAAGGGGGCTGGGACATCCACTGTATACTTCTGTAGAGGAGACCAGGACCATGACAGGAGAGAGAGGCAAGAGGAGGCCCCCCAGCCCAGAACCCTGAGAGCCCCGATCCAGGGGAGGGAAAAACAAGGGAGACTGAAGGCAGTAAACATGCAACCTCAAACATGGCTTCAATAGACATTAAGAGATATCTTTGGGACCTTGTAAATGAGCTCAAAACTGAAATATTAAATCAGGTAAAGCAAGATATGAGTAGAGTAATAAAAGAAATGCTAAGCATCTCTCAGGAAGACATAGACAGAAGAAAGGAGGAACACAAAAAAAGGAGAGAAACATTCGAGAAAAAATATAAAGAAAATATAGAATACATGAAGGAGATTCAAAGAGACTAGCAGGAAATTAAACACTCCATTGAAAGGTGGCAAAATGTCTTAAAAGAAACTAAGGATAGACTATCAAAACTTGAAGACAAGTTGGCAGTGTGTGATCATGAAAGGAAAGATCTCTAAAAAAAAAATAAGGAAACAGGCAGTAACAATACAAAGGCTAGAAGATGACAAGATAATCTATAATTTAAGAATAAGAAATGTGAACAAAGAAGTGGGAATAAAAACAGGCAAATTACAAAGGCTATTCATGGAAATAATTCAGGAAAACTTCCCACGTATGGGAAAAGAAAATGACATTCGGTTATGTGAGACATACTGAACTCCAGCCACCTACAACCAAAACAGAGCTACACCCAGACATATAATAATCAAGATACCAGAAATTCAATATAAAAACAGAATATTAAAAGCTGTCAGAGAAAAGAAACAGATTACCTATAAAGGTAAGCCCATCAAGATCACAGCAGACTTCTCGACACAGACCATCAGATCAAGAAGAGCTTGGAGCGAAGTATTCCAAGCCCTGAAAGAAAATAATCTCCAGCCCAGATTGATGTACCCTGCAAAACTGTCACTAGAAATTAATGGAGAAACAAGATGCTTCCATGACAAAGAGGAACTGGGGGAATTTGTGACCACCAATCCAACCCTACAGAGAATACTGAAGGACATTCTAGAGAGAGAGAAAAAAAATCAGGATTTTAGGAACAGTGGTAGAAAGGCCTCAATGAGTGGGGCAGGCAGTAGAACGAAGGAGAAAAGTAGACAAACAAAGGCAGAAAAATAGCATAGCAGAAATGAGGCAGAGAAGGATGGCTAGAATCTCTAACATAGATGGCCTTGATACACTATATTGTTAAAGTGTACCAGGATTTAAAACCCACATTACTCACACTACTCTACTTAGATGTATTATATTCTGTTCCAGTCATTCTACCTGTACTAGATTTGAGGGCACAGACAGTTATCCCAAAAATAACAGGATATATATAGTATGGTAATCATCCTTAATTTCCTATTAACTTAATCTAAAGCTCTGTATGACCTACACTGTTTTAGCATGACTGGTCATAATTGAATATGGTTTGTTAGATCGCTGTTTTTTATTGATAGATTTTATTCAAAGCTGTTATGATTGA